>BGPT01000760.1:147846-169457 GCA_003297045.1 Symbiodinium sp. clade C Y103
GTTTATCTCCTCGTCTCTGTCATCGCCAGCTGCAGATCGCAGTGGGCACTGCCGGATTTCATCTGCCAGCTCCAGATTGAAGTGGGCACTGCCGGATCTCAATGCCGGATCTCAATGCCAGAAAAAAAGTTTGAAAGAATGCCAGAAAGAATGCCAAATAGAATGCCAGACTAGATGCCAGATAGAATGTCAGATAGAATGCCAGAAAGAATGTCAGAATATATGATATGCCAGATAGAATGTCAGAAAGAATGCCAGAAAGTCAACAGATTGANAGATAGAATGTCAGATAGAATGCCAGAAAGAATGTCAGAATATATGATATGCCAGATAGAATGTCAGAAAGAATGCCAGAAAGTCAACAGATTGATAGAATGTCAGAAAGGATGTCAGATAGAATGTCAAATACAATGGCCGATATTATAGAATGCCAGAACGGGTAGCTGACATGCTGCTGAACAGATTTTTCGGCGTCCGAAAAAAACGCAAACCTTCTTAATTTTGTCCTTCGTTACTTTTCTTATATTAATAATAACTTTGAGGCACGGCTGGGAAGTGAAGGGCCAACCCGGCTAAATAAGAATGAGGGCCTAGATTTAAACTGGCGAACATTTAAAATGTTTTGGGGTCTTATTAATTTATTGCATGATGCTGATGTGAAACACCGGGTTTTAATATTGGACATTGGCTCCCACATGCATTTGTGCGGTTTTTTTTGCACAACTGTCGATGCTGTCCACGGTCAACGCCGCATATTCAGTCTACTCATGGCCGGAACAGCCAGAAGTAGCCAAAGCATTCAAAGGATTCACTGTCATGGCCGAAACAGCCAGAAGCAGGTTACAAGTCAATGCCAAGCCAAGCCGGAACAGCTTGCGATTAGAATTTTCAACAAGGCTTTCCGAATATGGAATTTTTCGTTATCAAACCCCCGTTCATTCAAGGAAAATATAAAAGGTGGAAAACATTGATTGATTGCAAGTGGCTTAGCACGTCGAAAGAAGCTCAAGCTGCCGTCGTCCCACATCACCAGCCATTCCTGGAANAAATATAAAAGGTGGAAAACATTGATTGATTGCAAGTGGCTTAGCACGTCGAAAGAAGCTCAAGCTGCCGTCGTCCCACATCACCAGCCATTCCTGGAAGCGCCCCATGAAGCGGAAGTCCTGGTACTTCCAGACGGTGGCCCATCCTCTGTTCCAGTTTGGCTCGCTAGGCGGCAACTGCAACGACGACGCCATTGCTTCGCAGGAACCAAAAAAACGCCACGTGTGTAGCCCACGCAATTGACATTGTTGCTGGTTAGTCCACTTCACANGGCAACTGCAACGACGACGCCATTGCTTCGCAGGAACCAAAAAAACGCCACGTGTGTAGCCCACGCAATTGACATTGTTGCTGGTTAGTCCACTTCACAACTATTGATCAAGAATAGCAATTGCGTGCCATGGCAATAGATTTTCGAATGAATTGACAAAAGCGAGCAGTGCATAAAAATTCATTACAAAGTGCTGTGGCGCGTCCCTGCCCTGAGTCAGGAGCCGGAAAATGACAAGCAGTCGATATGACTGAGAAATGCACAGGAACTTTNTAAAAATTCATTACAAAGTGCTGTGGCGCGTCCCTGCCCTGAGTCAGGAGCCGGAAAATGACAAGCAGTCGATATGACTGAGAAATGCACAGGAACTTTTACTCCATGGATGTGTAACTTTCCTTATCAAAGTCTTTTTCCTTTTTCCTTTCCGCGTGGCCTCACTTCACCTCGTCAAACAGGCGACCCTGCCGAGGCCGAAACAGCCTAAGACAGGTAGCGCCGAACTGCGTCAGTGATTTTTGCTTTTCACATGCTTGGAAAAATTTTCCTNTCAAACAGGCGACCCTGCCGAGGCCGAAACAGCCTAAGACAGGTAGCGCCGAACTGCGTCAGTGATTTTTGCTTTTCACATGCTTGGAAAAATTTTCCTTCTGCAGGCCAGCTTCCGTTGTCATTGCCAGCGCACCCTGCTGACCGACAAGCTTTGCAACCAAACCACCAAGGTTCCTCTTAAGTCTTGGTCGTCCAGCCACGACCCATCAGTGGGAAATGTCCAAAGGAAAGCTTTGCTGCCATTTTGCTCCCAGCTTTTACACAGGGCTGCCTGACATCACAACCGCTAAAANCTCCAAGGAAAGCCGGAACAGCTTCGCCTTCAAATTTTTGCGGGAGCAAGGGAAGCCGGAGCAGCTTCGCCTTGAAGCTGTGAGGCTATCAAACGAGAATGCAAAATATCTTTTAGGAGCAATAAAATATCCTCCAATGTGCTGCGCCGAGTGGTGCTACAGTTCTGCAAGGCAAGTGCCAAGTGACTGGCCACACAGGACTGTCATGTGCCAAAGCTTGTAAAAGCTATTTCTCTTCATTATTTGTTGATAGCTCTCTAAGACAACAGAAACGAGAATAAAAAATAACTTTCAACAATGAAAACGAGAAAAAAAAAAACAAAAAAAAAATCCAAAAAAAAAATCTAAAATTCCAATGAGCTAAGCTAAGTAGTGGTTACCATTATTGTCATCAACAACTACAACTATGTTAGTTGTTATTAATCCCACATAGTTGACATAGTTGATGACTGTCAAGGTGGGACTAGTAACCACCCCCTCCCTCCACCAGAAGGTTTCCCCCAGCAGCCCCCCAGCAGCCCCCCAGCAGCCCCGGCCTTTCAAGGCCTTCCGTGCGAACCTGGCGGCGCAGGGCATTCCGCAGCGGCCCGCAGCGCCAGCCACCGCGGCTGGATGCCACGTGCCACCCAGCGCCTTGGAGCGTGGAACGGAGGGATTTGGGGTGCCATATTTAATGGGAAATCCATGGAAATCCTATGAAATCTATTAATTAAATATATTTAAGTATGATTTAATGAGATTTAATGGGATTTGATGGGATTTGATGGGAATATCATGGATTTGTTAATTGAACTGTTTTGTTAATTCAAAGACAGCTTGTTATCTAATCGAAATAGTCAACATAGTCGATAATGACTTTCAAACTTTGAATCAAGGGTTGAAACCATATCAGTAATTATCAGTGGCCATTTCACGTACCTAAACTGTACCATATAAAGCTACTACATAGACCTTATATATTGTAGGTACCTCCAAGTTAGGTTCCTGAAATGGCCACTGAGACTATGTGGTTTTCTGATGTGGCCAAGGATTCCAACTATGGTGCCTTGCAGTCTGCAGAAAAATCGAAGGTTGTGTTTCAACCACGGATGTTGAGCTATACACAGTTGATGTCAACGGTTTTGGAATCCTTGGGAGTCATTCATTGACCGAATCTTGCTTTGGGATGCTTTTGGAGGACACAATTTTGAAGAACTGGGGATGTCAAGCGCCGAATCTCGATGGTTCCTTCCAACATGGCCTCCTGGAAGGATGTTCAACCCTGGTCTTACTCCTGTAGCAGTTCGTGGAAGTCCATAGGAGTGGTGCATGATGCATTGGAAGTGAGAAAGTGATCAGTTTATTGCCAGTTTTCATTCATTACATCCCCGAATTCCTCGACATTTGACAATATTTTGAGTGAGTGGAAAGTCAGTTGCCTGTAACACTAATCACTTAAGATATCCCAGTTGTACAACCCATTCCCTGGCCCCAAGTTTTCCCCGTATTTCTATGGCTTTCAGGAACTAACGCTGCTGCGCCTGCCAAGCCTCAAGCTGCAGTTCCACCCGAGGCTGCGTTTGGTCAAGACTTCGACCCGGAATCGACTTGAAATCTGACGTGGAACCCCTAAATGGCCATATCATATCATGTAAGCTATTTTGTGAAATGTATTATCCAACCATATTAGACCTGATTGTTTGGGGTTCAATCTTAGATTTCACAGGGGGCTGTACAACAATTGGAGACCTTCCACAGAGGATGGCGGAGGCATTCTCAAGTGCACCTCGTGATTTGTAGTAACCAACAACATATGACATCAGCGATGTAGAAAACAAACATGGGGACACATGACCCACACCAACTACACCAGATGAACAAAGCTTCACCACCAACACCACAACTAGTTTCTGGCTGATTTGTAGAGACCTCAAACGACCTTGCCCACGAAGGATGGTAAAGATATTATCAGAAACCAGGGTCTATCAACTATCAGCTACAACTATCATGATCACTGAGAAGTTCATCCAAGTACTTTCGGGAAGCCTTGGTAAGCCCCCGTTCTTTCACTGCCGGGCCTGGTGAGACCAGGTGGTGGCTGCCTTCAAGATGCTGCTATTGGATGCGACAGCCACGGAGGAGCAGGTCTGGTGACATTTTTCCAAACACCAAAGATGATCGAACTAAAGGGAGGGATCCCATTGCCATTATTTGATTACCGGAGGGTATTTGCTGGTATTTATATGATTTTATATGTATTTATGTTGATTGGGGTGCGGGTCAAAATGATGACCCCCCAAATATGGATGAATGGATGGTTCAATAGACGACCAACTCTATATGGGTCGGTACCCCAACGGCTTGACCCGCATTCTCACGGATGTCGATGGTCAAGGGAGCATATTGTTTGGTGATTTTGATTGGTTGGGAATATCCCCATATATCCCCACTTGTTTTGGGAAAGTCACTGGATTGGTTTAAGGGACATTTTACAGGAAACCTCTATATTTGATGGGGAAAACCATGGTTTCCTGTAAATTTTCCCTTAAACCAATCCAATGAAGCTTGAAGCGATGATTTGTTCAACCAGTCAGGTTGGATTACCAAGGGGTGAACCTTGGTGAATGGTTGGTGTGTTGGATTTTTGTTGACCAATGACAGTAGAGGGATATCACCAACAGCCGGAGATCTGTGTTTCAAGCGGTGAATGGTTGGCAATTTCTACCTGTTCAGCATGACCTCACTGTGACCGAGCCCTGGAATATATGGTTAGTATAGGGAATCATCCCCAAATGGCCTTAATTCAAATTAGTGAATTATTATAATTTACCCAGAAGTATGGGGGTGTTTCATGATCCAAGACCATCCTATTTTGGTTCAATGATGTTGAGCCGTAGCCGGCGAAAACGGCCAGGTGAAGAAATCCTACCGAAGGCTGGCCTGCGAGTCATAGCAGTCCCTGAAATGTTGCTTCGCAGTTCAGAAAAGGGTCATAATTCTTGGCGCTTCATAAGAATTAACCATAATTATAGCTAACATCTTCCAAACATCGACGTTCCTAATTCCTACTAACCTGTGATTGGAGTATTGAAGTCCAGTTGGATGCGGCTCGAGCCGATCTTCGAATTTGGTTCAACATCCTCATCATCCCATGGCTCTCGCCACTGGCTGGCGCCCGGACAGGCTGGCCCTACGCTACCATCCGGAGCCTCTGTCAAAGCCTTTTTGATGGTCCTCCCTTGGTAAAGTTGGAATGGGTACATCCATGTATATTCCATTCTACTCCCCAAGTTTGACGATGTGTATTGACCTGTAGCCAGATTCTCCTTGTGATGATGAGAATCGCCAGCAGTTTTGGTGGTCCCCTGAAAGTGGCCAATATCCAGCCATGAATTCGGATCAGTTGTGCGTCTCCTCACCAGGAAAGGATGCTGCTCGATGCTCTTGCCATTGTTTGTCCAGAACAGAGTGGACAGACAGGACTTCTGTAGTTATTGGTTTTTCGGATAGAGCCATCGGTTTGCGTGGAACTGTTTCCTGTTACTGTTGTCGTGCTTTGTTGCTTGTCATAAGCGGAAAGCTTCAACCAGTTGTTGATTGATGATTCTTGTTACCTCATCTTTCCAGCAAAAGAGGCAGGCAGAAAATCCAAGATATGATTTTAACAGAAACATAGATACCCTCCAGTAGTAATCAAACATAGCAATTGGAAATCTATCAAAAATGGAGGCTTTAATGGGAAAATCATCCCAAATTGGCCATTTTCCATGGCCATGCTAAATAACCAGAGGGTAAATGAAACCATTCGCCCCAGTTGTGGACTGCAGGTACCAGTTCATGGAGATTTAACCCGCTCCAACTGTGAGTCCTTCAATGCTCGTATGGTTTGTAAATGTTTTGGGGCTTGCTAAGTACTAAGCATCAATGTTACCACGGATGTTTATCCCCATTGTGAATGTTATTCATCATTTTTCGCTGATTAAATTGATGACTAAAAGGATACCATTCGGATACCATTCGGCCATTTTGCATAGCCATGGACAATCACGATTTTCAATAGGTATACAGTGCAAATATGTGTAAATCATGTATCAATGGTAATGTTCATTTATTTTCCATCTCTATAAATTACCAGAGGGTGCTTGAATCAGTCAAATCCCCATGACTTCCTAAGGACAAAAACACTTCCCATGATGACATGGAGCAGCAGAGTGATCGCTTCCGTCGTGTGTCGGCGGCTTACGAGACGTGCTGCGTATATCTGGCAGAGAAAAAGGCGGCAGAGATGTGGGAGAGCACCGCCTGTGAGAGATGTGTTGGATCCACTACATGGATTATTCATTGGATTGGGTGAAGGGAAAATTTAGAGGAAACCATTGATTTTCCTCTGAGATATAGTGGTTTCCTGTAAATTTTCCCTTAACCCAATCCAATGAATAATCCATATTAGGAAGTTTCCTAAGTCATGGGGTGACCCCCAAATCATCCAAGTCATGGATGACAATTTTAGTATTGAAACACATGGCGACTTGGGGATACCCCCTTTTAAAGAACCCCCTCTATGCTCCATGTATGGAATATTTACATTTAGGTCAATGTTTGGGCAATGTTTGTAAATATAATTCCGTGCATGGAACTTTGAGGTAAACCATCCCCAAATTCACAACCTGTTCGTCTGTTGCACATCATCCCAAGTGTAGATTATAGGAATACAATGAGAAGCCACAAATGGGAGGTGGTTTATTATGGATCATCGATGAGAAATCATCTTACTTAATCATATATGAGAAAGTTTCACAAATGGATGTGACTCAGACTTGAGAACGATCACCGTGTGGTGACTTCAACAGCAGAAGTGATGATTGAATCCTCCAATGTGTTGAAGAACATCCATGGTTGGTCCAAAATGATGGTTCTAAGTTGGTAGCCTTTGCCTACTTAGTTTGCGATCCCCAATCCGGAGATCCAGCTGGAATTGGGAAGTCCCAGATAGTGCCAGTGCCAGACATATCCCAAGGATGGATTTTCCACACCTCAGCGCCAAAACGCCGAGGCCTCTCGCAGCCCTTCAAGTCAGGGGGCCCTGATGAACCCTGGCACCCTGGGGGTATTAAGAAATAATTATGGGCCATTCTGGGTTTTACCTGTCCACATTTGAGCTGTTCGAAATATGTTCGTATGATGTGAATTGAGTAACCCATGGATCAAACAGATATAGTTATGAACCATTAAATCCCATTAAATCCCCTTAATATCCCTTAATATTATATTGGATCAATGCCCTTCATATGGGACCCCAGATCCAATACGGAAACCTATCAACTGCGGGCCTGGGATCTTGCCATGACCAGAGACTGGGTTTGCCTGGTTTGTGATGTGAAGACTGATGGGTATGCGACAACCAACATGCAGGTTTTTGATAGATTCCCAAAGCCAAAAAAGTGTCAATGGGAATTTAACATTGACCATTATAATTATTATCAAATATTAATATTATAATTATATATAACACTATTCACATATATGGAATACTGTATTGAACATTGCATCTTGTTGGCAGTTTGAATATCATAGAGGTCTGTGTGAATTAGAAACAACCTAGCTGCAACCTCAGCCGAAAGCTGATGCTTTGTGTAAGGGGCATTTACCCCGAAAAATAGACTTGTTGCAGGTGACTTACTTGGTAGAATCCAACCAGAGAGGTGCTTCCCATGTGAATGAGAAGCTGCGCCAGATGGCGAGCTGAGACCAGATCAAGAATAAGTTGTGCATCAATCCTCTCGGGTAGTTTAACACAGCTGTATATTTGTAACATGTATATATAGATACACGGAAAATAGCCATCTTCAAACATGGTATTTAAATCATCGAACCAAATGGGCCATGGCTTCCATATGCTTCCATAACTTAGGTTACCGGAGGGGTGGGTATTTCCCATTAAAGCCCATTCTATAAATACAGGTTTTTGTTGGTTAACCCCGTCATGAACTCATCATATGCCGCATGATCTACTTGATGTTTGACCCACAACATCCCACAGCGATGTTTGTTGGTTTATAAACCTCATTAAGTACTATTTAGTACACACAGATCAAAAAAAACAGTTTTTTGGAGTTTAAAACACACCTAGCTATCATAAATCAGCTACAAATCCCATTAGATTCCATGTTTGTTGCTTCACTCATCATTATCCCACCATTTTTCCTCCGGCGGTCGCACTTTGAGGTCCAAGATGAAACGCTTCGCCGCCAGTACTCCGGGCTCGCAAGGGATGCCCAGTCTGCCTTGATTGAGGTCATTTCAAGCAGAAGAAGTGATTGTAGATGAGTATCGTAATTAATGAATCCCCTTAGGAAAAAAAGGGGGAAAACATCAACATAATAGCTATAGTGATTGATTACTAATTACTATAGTAATTTGAAGATGACTATACTTCTACTAGATTGTCCATTATTTTAGTAAAACAATTGCTGTTGTATCTTGTTTGGGCCCCGAAGATACTTGGATCGTCTTGGATTTATGATACTGCATTTGGAGGGGTGAACGTAAACCAACAAAGATAAGCTGGGGTGGCCCGCAGTGTCCCATACTCGGCAGTCTCCCATATTGAGCCAAGACATTCTGGAGCTATGTCGTATTATATTATTACGGGGAAGACATTATTCTGGATTTACATATATATATATATATATATGATATGATATGTATATATATATATATAGCAAAGGTAGATAGGTCATATGAACAGATTACATGGGCAGTTTGCTAATTTCTCAAGGTGATATGAGTGATAACTGATAGAATCACATGTTGTCAAATATATTTCAAGGCCATGTCATTTCCGCTGTTGAAAGGGACAATGAGACATACGTCCAGGAACGGATGAGTTGCATAGAGAGGGACATACTTTGAGAAATGTGAAAGCGGCAGTTCTTGAATGATTCCAGCAACACTAGTTATCATCAAAATCGGGCAAACATCAGATCATCCTATATGCGGAACCACCTGTTGCCAGAAATCGGGATATATTTGATATTGTCAATATTTAAGGTGTGTGTTCATAATTGCTCCCCTTATCCCCGATGCTCCATGTATGGAATATGTATAAAAAAATACCCAAACATTGACCCAACTGTATGTAAATACTCAATACGTGGTCATACCGGGTTCTTCAAAAAAAAACAGCCATCCGACGCAATAGCACAAGTTTTTTGTTTTTAAACGCCTGCGACAACAGAACCGGATCACAACTTGGAGACCTATCAGATTTATCAGATCAGGAAGTCTTCATCCAAGCAGTAATGTCAAGTCATTTTTACGAGACTGTGAAAACATCAAATCAAATCATCTTGAACTTGGATTTGTGCGACCAAGGTTCAAGTCAAAGGGCCTGTTCATGACGTATGCGGGAAGCGAAGGCGAAGCTGAGAAGTTTCGGCCCTGTGATTTCGCGGGACATGGCAAATGCCATGAGGCCGTGATGCGGCAAACGCCATGACGGTGTGATGAGCCACAGGAAGGAACAGAACCGGATCACAACTTGAAGATGTGCACATTGGAAGTGCAAACGACAATGGCTGTTTCTTTTGAACGCCTGCGGCAACAGAACCGGATCACAACTTCGAAGTTGGGTGTACCGGGTTAAGTTGGGAAGCACTGGGTCCAAAGGCTAGATGATGCTAGATGACTGTTTATTTTTGAAGAACCCGGTATGGGTATACTTGCGGACCACTCCATTCTCCGAAGGGTTTGAAACCCATATCGGTAATATTAAGTCTTCAGAAAAAAAATAATGTGGTGGTTAAACAAGTTAAAACGATAGTTTCCAACCCAGTGATTATCTAGCAGTGTGGTGATTAAGTTAAATCCCTCTCGTCGATGATCTGAATCAGAAATCAGAATCCCATTATATGTATATATTTTTTTTCTTATATTACATATGTATATCCAATTAGATGACCATCAAATCCCATTAAACCTCATTAAAACCCCAGTACAATCCCATGACTTCCTAGGAACATCCCACTAAATCACTTTTAATTTCCATTAAAACCCCATTAGTCTCCCACCAAAACCGGCGAACAAATGTTTTTTTTTTGCCACCTGATTCGGGATTCGGTCACCAGGACGATCTTCACCGAGTCCACCATTGCCAAGAATCCAGGCAGAGAAAAGAACTGGGGAACGGCTGTAGACTGCTAGCGCAAACGCCACAAAAAGATAGAAAGGTAAAACTTTACCCAATTTCCGGGGATAATCATCCATTAATCAGCTAGATGCCAGGGTTTTAACTCATAGCCAATTAGCTTTCAAGTTTATATAATAGCCCAAACTAAGCTCCCCAATAGGGATTTAACCATCAACAATATGGATCATAGAGGAATCATGAAAAAAATATCATCAACAAATGTGAGTAAACATTTTATGATCATCCATCCCATTAGGGGAGCCCATTTCCATCATTGGTAAAGGATATGAATCCCAACAAATTTGGTTTAATGACTAAGAACCGGAGAATTTACCAAGTGGGGATGGGTGAAAATTGGCTACCCCTAGAATTGGATGGTTGAGACCATGAACAGAATCTGTCCCCTGGGCCTGAAATTCTGACCCCAAATAGTGTTCCAGTAATCCCTTCTTAGAGGATCATCCCCCTTCCACAGTGTTTGATAAGTTGATAAGTTATTAAGTTAGTAAGTCCCCTAAGTTATCCCAGATTTAACTGGATGATAAATACGGTCATCCCATACACAGTTGAGATATTAACCATCAGTAACAATATCAACAGCAATCATGAGATATTATAGTAAATGGGGAGATAACCATCAATAATGGGATATTAAGTTCATTGGATACCAACCATCAATAATAGAATGATATAGAATATGATCGGGACTGTAATTTATTTCATGGGCATGTAAATTTAATGTCGTGGAAGGTAATCTCTTCCCCAAAATATCAAACACTCCCCAGAAACCATGGTTTAGGGGATGAAACAAGATGTTTGGGACCAGTTAGGGGATGTTTAAATATTAGGGGCATGTTTCTTTTTTATTGTGCGGTTCTGTACACTTGCCTGTCTGTTTGATGGTTGTTATATGTGCAATGAAATGTTTTCTTTCCCCCGCGTATTGTGGCAAACCCTTGCCATGATTATTCAGAGAACCATCCCAGAAACCAACCAGTTGGGACTCACGTTAAATGAGCCCATTCAAAAACCATGCACAAACCATTTGGATTTGGACCATGCTAATTCGAAAGAATGGATCGCCGAGATGCTAAAAGATCAGAGCCCTCCAGCAGTTGAGGAAAGCGATGGAAACCGGCCCGGAAGGTGAAGATGTGGCATCACCACCAGGTTTTCGATGAGGATTTTTTGGAGCTGCGCGAGATGGGGAAAAAATCCAAACAATGTGTTGAAGTCGCGTGGCAAACCAACACCATTAAAAAAACAGAAAAACCAAGCCTAATTTCAGTAAAAAATTGGCAATACAGACTTTCCCGCTGGTTATTGGGTGAATCACACTACCTAAATTGGAGGTATATCCTGCATGTATGAGGTCTTGAAGGCTGTGCTTTCAGGGAAAATCGTCCAGATCAGGTCCAAATATTAAAAGAAAACAAGGTGGTGCACCCCTGTTTTTTTTGACTGTTTCTGCTACAACCAGCAATTACTTAGATTATACATATATAATCATATATATATATATTTACACACCATATACCATAGAATGGACCTAGAACTCAGCTAGCTAAATCCAATTCAGTCCCATCATAAATCATAAATTCATACAGTTTCCATTCTACATCTCATTACAAGGCCCATTTTTTCAATCCCATTCTTCACATTATAAATCACCATTTTGGTTGGTAACATCCCACGGTGTCCTCCACCTGATAGGATCTCGAATGGACCCGGCAGGTCCAGGGACTTACCAACCCAAGCACAAGCCACATGGCACGGTAGCGGACCTGCAGTCCGGAAGACCCAGACGTGGTGTTTTGACGGATGTGGATGGGTCGTGAGGTGAACGAAATCGTTGGGAATCCTCCAGAATACTTGTTGAAATTGGGAATTTCAAGATTTTTGAGTTGATTTCAGTTATTTGAGTCGCAGATGTATCAGTTGCCCGGTTCTACGAACTTGAAAACAATTTGGAGCGCCAAATGAATCGATAAACGCAATGCACCCAATTTTGCCATTACATAGTTTGACTGTAAAGGTGTATCACTTGGGGTGTCCAATAAACTTTGACAGATCGGGGCTGATGATTAGGCCTTTCAATGACTCAAGTTGTATTGTGGTTTATCCCTGCGCAAGAAGAGAGCATCGTTAGCTAGCTCCATCGGCCAGGTGCTGGCGAACATCCTGATTTCCAACAGCTACTTTCTAACAGCTACTTTCTACTCCCCCAAAGAAGCCTTTCAACACCTGTGTGACCGGAACCATGGTGTCACGACGGTCATCGCAACAGTTCAGGAAAAGGTCTGCGTCAACAATGGTTCACGTCTTATGCCAGAAGATATCAGAAGATGTTATCAAATTTGAAGGAGGAATACAGCAACACCCAGATAGAAAAGTAGAATCCCACTCAAATGGCCATATATAGTTGATTTTCCCATTAAAAATGGTGATTTTCTCATTAGAAAAGTAGAATTTCACTCAAATAATAATGACATGACAAATCACCTCTCTGTTTCTTTGCAGGTTGCTATATCCTGTCGCGGCCTTTTCGAGTCGGTTGCCTTGGGACAGCCATACCTAGGTTGGATGTGCAACCACCAGTGAAGCCGGTCCTACAGGTTGCCGTGGGAGGGCCGAGGATGAAGATAAGGATAAAGGTGGCGATGGTGATTGATTATTGGTGGTAAAACAATAATAAACCACCCATTTGGGAATAGGATATACCACCTATTTATGGTGATTTAGGGGAGGGTTTATTATTGTTTTACCAACATTATTGGTGAGTGAAGGTTGTCGGATGCACATTCCTGAATCTCTGCTTTCTATGTCACCGGTAGTCCTGTGATCAGTAGTGCTTCACGACCCATGGCTGCTTTCTATGCAATGGGTAGTCCTGTGATCAGTAGTGCTTAACGACCGATGGCAGCCGTTGTAGATTCTGAATGTGATGATCACGAGCCCGAATGTCCAGAACAGATCACGGTCTCCCGCATACATTTCGCATCTGACTGAAAGTGAGAAATTGAGAATCCCAGCCTCCAAATATTTCTAGGATCACTGCCAGCGATTCACTACATAGGGATGAATCCTACCTAATTATACAGTTTGTAGATGTTTGTAGTTTCTAGAGTGTTGGTAGCATTTTTCTCTTGCTCCGTCATGTCCCATGAATCTTTTGAGGAAACTCCTTGCGCATGTTACTCTAGGGCGCGTCAGTTTCGCCATAAATACATATGATATGGGGCCTTCTTAATTCAAGGTAGATCCCCACGCCACGATTGTTGTTTCAATACTTATCATTATTCATGGTCATCCAGGACTTGGATGATTTGGAGGTACCCCGATTCCTACATTTATATGATATAATTTATAGTTAACAGATGTTAACAGTATACTTAAATATAAGTAATCAATTTGGACATTGGGGAACTCTGATGAAATATGATATATATATATATGTTTCTTGTAATAGATTGTATTCGGAACATTGTAATTGTGTATATAGAAAATATATCTATATTATTCTATATTATGTATTCTGTATATTGAATTTACAGCTATATTGGATGGATTTTGGGCTACCCCCATGACTTTGCGGAGAGCTCCATAGCTGCCCAGCCATCGCTCCAGGACCAGGTGAAGACCACTCCCTCGGTGCCACCAATGAGGCCCCCCGTCTTCGATAGCTAAGTTGACGCACATAACTTGGCGAACTCTAGTCACTGGATTGGTTAATGGGAAAATCTACAGGAAACCATGGATTTTCCCATGAAATATAGAGGTTTCCTGTAAATTTTCCATTAAACCAATCCAGTGATCTAGGGTTGATTAGGGCGATACAACGTGATATAACTATAATTGTGCTTAATTTGGTTTATGGGACTCACCTTGTAAGTTTCGTCCTGACATGTTCTTTGTGTGGGTTACGAGGAATTGTGGAGGAAAATGAATGAACATTATCATGAACCATGGAGACTTGGGGGAAAATTCTATTGTCAGACAATCCAGAGATCACATGATACATCCAACAAACACCAACGGGTGGCAGATATTGGCAGCAAAGAATAGATAGATAATGATAGATACATATTTGATCATATTTGTTTGCAATTATTAAAAGGACCCTTTCAAAGAAGACTATGTTGAGAGGTCACTGTTAGTGAGTGGATAGAGTGATGTCCCGTATATGATTAACCAACCGAAATGTGATGAATCGTGAAGTAAAACTCATTTGTCTCCCTACTATCAACATCACCCCACAAACTGGGCACCCAAAATGAACAGCTACATTCCACATCATTTCACCATTCTTCTGTGGGTGTTTTTTTTTTACGGGTGAAGCCAACAACCAAAGAAGATGAAAACATCACAACACTGAGTTTCTGACCGAGCAACGCAATGCCAATCAATGGATGGGAAGCTTGAGGACAAGTTGACATGGCCGGTCACAGGGACATTCCGGAGACTGCCAGACGCTTCTGGAAGAGTTTCAGGATTGATCCATTTGGTAGAAACTTTTGCCGTGAAGGCCTCAAGATGAGGTTTCCAAAATGTTTGTCACAGCATCACCACATCATTGTTCATCAACATCCTCACACACATTACACATTAGACATGTTTCAAATCACATTGCGATGTTGCAAAAGATAGAAAGACGGGAAGAATCGATGGAATTTTTGTGAATGACTGACCCCGTAATACCCCATCCATTCTCCTGCCAAGTGATGATAAAGGGACTATGCCCTTTGCTGGGGCGGCTACAGCCCTGCTGAACTGGGATTCGAAAACGGTTCGCTTTCCAATGTTCCCTTGTATAGCCACCATGTTTGGTGTGTTATGTACGAGTTTTTAAGATCCTATCATTGGCTGTTTATGTTTAAGTTCTAGCTTAGCTTTGCTGATAGCATCAACATGTCCTGCTTGGTGATGTTCGCATTGTTTCTTGAAGCCCAGAAGTAGTTAACAGATAAAACGACACCATACAACCTTCATATTTGGAATGGTAGAATCAAGATTTCCCGTAGATGTTTCCTGACCAAACCATCCCAGTGATAAGTTCCTCCAACAATTCTCAAATTCAAATGTACCGCTGGATGTTGTTTCATTCCCCAAGATTTTCCCACAACATATGGCATATTCGAGAGAAACCAGCTAAATGATGGGTATGGGTCAAAATGATCGCCGTCCCAAAATGAATGGTTTAGTCCTCATAGTATCTAAACATAAGGAATTGTGTGGGTCCATTAGAGCCCCAATGACTTGTCCCTTCCCCACATTGTCTGGTCTTTTCCAAGAAAAGATCAGACCCAGCTGACGGCTGAAGATCACCCAAGAAATAAATTAAATAGAAATGCACATGGTGGTGCCCCCCCCAGTAGTAACTTGGTTTATAACCCACACTACCTATAGATACATCTACCAATATCTACCAGAGTCTTAGAAAAAAATCCCAGCGAACGAGCCGCTCCATGGCGAGTTCGGGGATCTCCCAGCCTTGCCATGTTTGATTGTTGGTGAGTTATATCATATCCTTATAACCCATGCCGTCCGATAGAATCCCGTTTTGGGATGCAAGGAACAAACAAGGAAACATGTCCGTTTTGGTAATAGCAACAATGAAACTTAGCCATCTCCTATTTCGGATATCCCATGGGTATTCTATATTTGTCCTTCCATTTTGTCCCTGTTCACATGGGATATTGTAGGGATATCCCGAATTATATATGTTCTTAATAGGGATACCCCGGATACCCCATATCTTAACAGCGATATCCCGTGTTAACATGTCATGTATAGTTCTCCATTTGTCCCATTTCGTCCCTACATCCGCATTCTATTCCCATGTTTCTTGGCAATACCGAGAGCTGCTCCCCAGGTATCTACCAGGTCAAGTGCCCCAAACGGAGGCGGCCACCGCGGACATTGAGAAGCTGTTCGCCGACCGCAGACGGATGGGATGGGAGGGGGGTACAATGGACTGAGGTCCGAAATCGATGGCTAAGTTGAAAAATGCGTTTTCTAAAAAATGGGAGATCCCCAAGTCACCATGGTTGTTTCTATACTAAAATGGTCTATTGACTTGGATAATTGACCACTTGTCATGATGGTTAAAGCATGTTATAACTAAAAAGGGGCATGGGAATTAGCTAATGTATATTTAGTTGCTAAGTTTAAGTTGTGTACCCTTAGCTAATGTTAACTAGGGTTCTATGGCCAACAAAAAAGTTTGCTAACGGTCGTTTTTTTTGGATGTAACTGATAGTTAATAATATGTGTTAAAGTTAATGGGGTTTATAGACCAACTTACAACTGGAGCGCTTCACCTTGTATGCAGATTGAGAGAAACGCCATCTATTAAAAAATATGGCATTAATTCATTTAAGTCACCACCAAATCACAACAACAATTCATAAGCTATTTGGATTAGATATGCGTAGATACATAATCAGTGGCAATCAATTGACGGACAATTGAAACAAATTGGCATTTAACTTAATGCATCAATTAGGTTTGGATGTACTTATTCTATATACATATTGATTTAAGCCATCAATGTTTCAATCCACTAATATAACATTGGGATTAACTCCAAAAAATATGGGGCTTTGGACAACAGAAACTTGACAAACATTATATAGAGTTTCATGGAATTTCACCGATAAGACTTGGATTTTGAAGCGTTAAAGTTGTTGCTGGATTGAAACATACATATGTTGTGTCCGTCCCAACAAATGAGATGATGAGATGATGAGATGATGATCACCAGTGACATTCCAACCCTTCGAGTTCCGGGTGTGGCTCAACCACCGAAAAACAAGGCGATACCGGACGCCTGAATGAGATGATCCCTGATCCAAGCACTATGCACAAATATAAAGAGATAGAGAAAAGGTGTCAAGGTAGTGACTTACAATCCCTCACAATTGGGATATACTATCCATATCCATATATGTTTGATCTATCTATAAATAACAAGATATATAATTATAATATATATATATATATTATATTATATTATATTATATACATATCATAGACAATTCATGATAGTTCTAAGATTCTATGCACATACATATGAAGATATCTCCAGAGATAGTCCTTTGTTAAGCACCACCCCAAGCATCCTACCTGGGATCCCACGTTCCCAGCTGCAGCCCAAGGTCTGCCCGTCACTCAGGAGAGCCTGGGGATATCGTCCGGGAACTCGGCGACGGCGGATGGGGCGATGTCGGGGTTGTGCAGGGCAAGGTTTTCCTAAAATTGATGCATGATGCAAGGGGAAAACTGTGGTGTCATTGTAATGATATCATTGACTATATGGATTATTGGTTCTTGATTGTTGATTGTTGATTGTTGTTATCGTGAAATCAACGATGGTAAATGTGAAAAAATGCCAATCATCACAACACCAAGAATGAGAAAAACAAATTTTGTGCTACTGCTACATATGTGTATGTATAGATGTATATATATATACACACACACGTTTGATTGCGTACATATGTACCGTACATATTTCAGGATGTTTGGGGATCTTTTTTCAGAAGCACACAATAGACGGCCAGATGAGAGGAGCCTCATGGCACAACCCGATTGGCAGGGCCGGTGAGTGATCACCCGCGTACAAACTTCAAACATGCCGAGGTGTAATGAATTGCTGCCACTAATTTGTGTTTATCTTTCAGTTCCTGGTTTCATTTAGTCTCTGATGTCTCTGTGTTTGTTGACCACCAGGAAAGACATATTTGAACCAGATAGCATCATAGGAATCCTAGGAATCATTGTTGAAACTTGCGACTACTGAAAGTTCATGCTTTTTCCCATGTGTGTCAAGGTCAAAAACATGGGTTAGTTTCCCATATTGGGAGATGGTCATCAATCCATTTATAGGGTTTTTATGTACCCCTTATAAGATCTTATAAGCATTCTCATTATGGGATGGATGCCCATAGCCATAAACCATATATCATGAGTTAGGATTATATTCCCATTGCATTCCTGTGATTGTTGGTTAAATCCCATTAAATCCCAATTTTTCACATGTTTGGACCCTCGCACATGGGGCAATTGATTCACGAAAAAAGGGATTCTAAACTCCCGCTGGCCATGGCTCAACTCTCCAGGCTGGACCTGGGACTTACGAAATTGCTTCTGACCTGTTGGGATGCCGAGGTAAGACGTCGAAAAGTGTGAAAGAAGGGACCAGGATGGTAGTTCGATGTTTTCATGTGTTTCCCCCAAAATATTCGAGGTGTTCAACTTTTTGCCATCTTTTTGGGGTGCGATAGTGAGACATATGGAATTTAACCAATGAAGAAGTCTTTGATCTAGATAATGGTCTCTCCTAAAATGGGGGTATGAACAGCTGAGCAGATGGACCAGGAAAACCATCCCCTTGTTGGAAGTACTCACATGATATACCCTAAGCAGCATGGGATCCCCTAGCCCATTCTTTCCACAAAATAAGGGATTGGGACCACATGATACTACATGGGAGCGCGGTCCGCACCCCTTCAGTTTTTTCTCACGAAGCAAGTTTCCTTTCTTAGAATTCGCAGGAATCAACGGAAGCCCAGAGTGTAAGGGCTGTCTCTGATTTTGGATGGTTGGAATATCACCAGTTGGTTGCTATTTTTGGATCATGGTTTGTTTGGGTAGGTATCCCAAACCCCATTATCACATTTTTTTGCTGGCTTGCCCTCTGGTAATCAAGCACAGCTATTGAAAGCCACCATTAAACGGGCTGTGTTCCATAGATATTTTAGATTCCCAGAGGGTAGCACTTCGGGGTGGTCACTAGAAGTTGGTTGCCCCCCTCCCAGTGAAATATGAACGTTGGTTTATGTTCGATATATCTCCGACAAACATCCATAAACTCTATACCTTTGCTGGAGTTATGTTTACCAACGTAGCGATTCCAATCTATGGCACCACATTGTCGGGTAGTACGGTTTTGACCCATACCCACATGAACTTTTACCTGTAATGCTTAATCAGTTCTTTACAAGCACGGCTGGCAACGGCGGCACTCAGGATCAAAGATAGCCCGGTGACGGTCTTTCGCAAGCCGTGCGAAGCTTAGGTGAGCTACACCATCGGATATTCAAAATCTGGTGAAATCACCATATTCCTGGCTGCTGGGAATACACTAAAGGCTCGGTTCTACTGCGACGTCACTGGAATAATGCTTTTTAGGGGCAATTGACTAACCCTAAATGGCCTTAGTTCAGTATGGCCATTGTCTGAATTTGTCCAGATACTTAGGACTCCAAACACTTTCAAACCCTCAGTCATGTTTTTTTGGGTTGCAAAAAAAACACGTGCCATCGTAAACTCGACACATCTTCCCAATCTTTGTTCATAAAATGGGTGGCTGTATTACGTTGTACGGTGTATTTGAAAAAACATATTCACACTTTGGGGTACCCCAAGAGACAAACCCAAACAGGTATGGTTGGTTATCCCCTTGTATCCCCATCAGATCCGATGAAGTTTCATGAAATCCTCCAAAAAAATCCCATTCAAGATCATTCAAGTAATTTTAAATCGGGATTTAAGTATGAAAAGGACTTCATTTTAAATCCCATAAATCCGTCTTAGATCCCATTTAAGTATGTACATAAATCCCATGAAGTCACCAGAGTTGATGCTTCAATCCCCCATTTTTCATCCAGGACCCAGGACCTTGGACCTTCGACCGAGGACGGGGCGCCGCTTCCGAAAGCTTTGGGAAGCATCGGTGCCTTGGATGCCTTGGATGCCGAGCGGCTCGGGAGGGTTGTGCTCCGGGCGCTTCAGTATTGTGGATGGTTTCAGTACTATGCGAAAACCGCAGCATGTGGCAAACCAGTATTGGGAATAACATAGGTATAATAGATAACTGTATAACACTAGTTATTATGTGATTATAATATATTGGCAATATGATATAATATGAAATGACATGATATACTACAATTTCATATGATATAATGTGCATTAATATAGTGTAATGTAATGTAATGCGATGTTATGATATGATACAATGTGTAGAATACAATATAATACAATATAATACAATATAATACAATATAATACAATATATATATATATATTATATGTGTATATATATATATATACTGACTTGCTTTTATGATAGTTGAAAAGGTGGTACTGCATATGTTTGCATCTTTCTACACCACGGTCACCCCACCAACATTCACTACTGGTCTGAATTGGCCACCCTTAGAACGTTTGCTACCAGTATTAGTGAATGCAGTCCCTTAGAAAGCTCATTCCCAGTGTGAATTGGGAACCCTTAGAACGCTCGCTACCGGTAGTGACTGTTCTAAGGGGGGGATTTCAATGAATTTCTTTCAAACTTGGTGATGATTGGGGTCCCTTAGAACGCTCGCTACCGGTAGTGACTGTTCTAAGGAGGGGATTTCAATGGATTTCTTTCAAACTTGGTGATGATTGGGGGCCCTTAGAACACTCGCTACCGGTAGTGACTGTTCTAAGGGTGGGATTTCAATGGATTTCTTTCAAACTTGGTGATGATTGGGGGCCCTTAGAACACTCGCTACCGGTAGTGACTGTTCTAAGGGTGGGATTTCAANTTTCTTTCAAACTTGGTGATGATTCGGGGCCCTTAGAACGCTCGCTACCGGTAGTGACTGTTCTAAGGGGGGGATTTCAATGGATTTCTTTCAAAATTGGTGATGATTGGGGGCCCTTAGAACGCTCGCTACCGGTAGTGACTGTTCTAAGGGGGGGATTTCAATGGATTTCTTTCAAACTTGGTGATGATTCGGGGCCCTTAGAACGCTCGCTACCGGTAGTGACTGTTCTAAGGGGGGATTTCAATGGATTTCTTTCAAATTTGGTGATGATTGGGGGCCCTTAGAACGCTCGCTACCGGTAGTGACTGTTCTAAGGGGGCGATTTCCAAATGTATAAAAATTGCTGCTGTTAAGATAGATAATAGTGTTCTAACAGGGAGTGACGGTCGCTCCCTGTTAGAACGCTCGCTACCGGTAGTGACTGTTCTAAGGGGGGGTCGGCAAACATCGGACCATGGATNATAGTGTTCTAACAGGGAGTGACGGTCGCTCCCTGTTAGAACGCTCGCTACCGGTAGTGACTGTTCTAAGGGGGGGTCGGCAAACATCGGACCATGGATGATCTTGTGTTTTCGCAGAGGTCTTAGTGAGAAGAACGCAAGATTGAGGGCGCTCCAGCGACGGGAAATGTTCCTTAGAACGCTCGCTACCGGTAGTGACTGTTCTAAGGGGGAGTGACGGTCGCT
>BGPT01000760.1:170944-213491 GCA_003297045.1 Symbiodinium sp. clade C Y103
AGAACGCTCACTACTGGTAGTGAGTTGGGAGCCCTCAGAACGCTGGCTACCGGTAGTGAATTGGGAATTCTTTCAAGAATCCCAATTCAGACCAGTAGTCAATGTTGGTGGTGTAGAAAGATGCAAAAATATGCAGTACCACCTTTTCAACTATCATAAAAGCAGGTCAGTATATCTCATAAGCCATTACAGGAATCCCTGTGAATCAAACATGGGGCCCAGGGGTATTCTCCATGGCTCAAGTTGATGGAAGATTAGTACACCACTTGGAAAAAGTCATTCCTAGAAGATATGCCAAGTCACAGAATATAGACATCATCGGATTGGTTTAAGGGAAATTTTACAGGAAACCATGGATTTTCCCATGAAATATAGAGGTTTCCTGTAAATTTTCCCATTAACCAATCCAATGAAGACAGCACAACGGGATAATCATGGGATTTGAGAATAACAGGACGATTTCATGTGATGATTGGTTTAATAGGATGATAATGGGACAATAACAGGACAATGGGATGATTTAATGGCGATATGAATCAGACAATGGGAGCATAATAGGACAATGGTCATGATGGGAATTCTACATCGGGAATCATCGCCACCTTGGTTTATTTCTGGCTGGGGAGTGATGATATTTCGGCCGATTGGGATTATCATTAAGGAACACCTATGTAAATGGAGATCCCACTTGGACAGGGTGGGGGAATGGGTGGAGTGGGGATGAGTTTTATGCCAAAGTTTACATGACTTTTCACGCTATTTGCAGGAGGATATCAAGATGAAGAGTCTTGCTTCTCGAAGGTGCTTCTTGACCCCTGCACTCGCAAACACGAGCGCTTGCAAGGCGATAGTACATTGCTATTCCAGGATTCTAACGATAGATAAAATACCTATACGAACGACTAATTCCTGCAGAAAGAATAGTGATCAGCTCGAAACAGCCATAAAATGCGACAAGGCAGGGAACGAGATAGTGAGCCGAAATCCCTTTCAGCAACTGGAAAAATGCAGTGAAACCCTGCATTAAGGGATTGAGCCATCGGGCGTTTAGAAGCAACAGTGAACCCATGAAGGGATGAGAAAGCGACTAAGGCGGTTAAGCAGTGAGAATGTGCGATCAAACCATCAAACTATTGAGAAATAGCTGAACAGTGGACAGCCTAACAACAGAAATAGCTCGACAAATTTCCACATAAAACTGTTGAAACGGCTTGAACGGCCCGGCTTCACAGCTTCCACCGGGCTGAGGCAATGCTCGAAACCAGTCCTCCGTGCTCCGCGCTCGTCTTCGCGACGCCCGCGACGCCGCCGCGCCGGCGACGGCGCCGGCGGCAGCGCGACCGCGGGAGAAGTTCCTGGAGATCGCCAAAGATCCCAACTGGGTGCCTTGGCTGACGATCCGGCGGTGAAATGTGGTGATTTTGGAGCATTTTGGAGCTATGGTTGTATCCCACAAAATTTCCAAGAAATGGTGAGCATTGAGGAGGAATTGAGTTTCCCACATTGGTAGATGAGGCGAAACAAGTCGGGATTTTGAGGAACGAAATGCTGGGAAATTTGGGATATTGTAGGATGAAACGATGGGGAAACCAGCAGTGATCCAGCCAACTATATCAAAGATGCAAGTCATTGTGGGCAGTTTCAAGGCAATGTGACTACTTTGCTCCATGATGATTTCGAAGATAAATATGATGTTGAGGTAGAATTATATACAGAACACATTAGGGATTTCAGCCAACACTGGTCAGGGATTCTGATCAACAATTTGATGATTTTTGCAGACGAAATGGTGATTTAAATTCAACATTCATCAAAAACACAATGGTTATGTCAAGCGAAGAAAAAACAAATTCAATCGAGACGAATCGGTATGTTGGTCAAGGAAATCATGATTTTCATCCCATTTAAACATTATTCAGAGAACGATTGGTATTTTGGATACAAACAAAAATTGGCG
This sequence comes from Symbiodinium sp. clade C Y103, assembly GCA_003297045.1. Classification (NCBI taxonomy): domain Eukaryota; class Dinophyceae; order Suessiales; family Symbiodiniaceae; genus Cladocopium; species Cladocopium sp. clade C. Next base: position 172,902 of record BGPT01000760.1, read on the forward strand.
ACAGAGGGGAGATTTTGAACAATAACCTTATGGACCTTCAGGGATAATCCAAGCAATCTTGTCGCAGTCACAAACCCGGGAACTGTGGACATGTCTGGCAAGTTTCTGAATGGGATTACAATTGTATTGTGTAAGACCCTCTCAAAAGATAGACAAACATAAATTCCTACTTGAATAGTTGCAAACCAATTTACTATTTTGCGCAAGTCTGATTTTGGACTATGTATTCCCACCCACAACACCTCAAGGCATCCAAAAGGCCAGCCACTCACCAGCGACATTTGAATATATAGGAATGTAGGGGAGTATAGCTTGGCTGGTTGGGAATTATGTTTCAAACCCTTATGATATAATTGTCCTATTCATTGGAATTTTAATCGACGTTTTTCTGACTATATTCTCGTTCGAGCGTTGACACTGCTTTAGAGTCCTTTTCAGGCATCACCATGTTGTGGAAATCTTCTGCTTCAACCCCCATCCGCGCAAGAGATATGAGGAAACAAAACAATTCTCCAGCCGCACCAGCTGGACAAAGTTTGGGTTTAGTAATTAGGTGATTATATACAATTGTTTTTGGCTATGAATGGGGGGCAACCACGGAATTCCTAGCCAAAAAATCCCTCTTTGTTTGTTGATGGGATTTTCTTGGGGGTGGCCATTTTCATTGTTGGTTCATGTTGGTTCTTAAATCATATGGTTGGTTAATGTTGGTTATATATTCCATTATATCCCATTGCATCCCTATATATAATTATATATATATGTATATTTACTGATTGTATATCCCCAAATATATAGTTGTTTGTTATGCCACTAGTATCTCATGTAAGACTAACATTTACATTGTGGAAAATGACAGTCTTGGTAGGCAAATCAACTATAAATGGGCTATGACTTACATGGTGTAAATGTTAGTTACCAGATGGTATCTCATCTGATATTTTATTACTTTATATTATAATCCCATTATCTCCCCATACTTATATGATCTTATAGGTCTTTGCTATATCATCCTATCTCATATGATCTTTTATTGTCTCATATATTCAAATATTCTCATATTATCTGTTATTATCTGATATTATCTTATATTATCCCTATACTATCTCATACTATCTTATAATGATCTTCCCCTTTTTATCGGGGCCCGTGCCCGGGCCCTTCCCGCAATGCAGGTGAAGGTCAGTGGCATGCCGGGCAATACCGATGTGGACGATGCTCCTTGGCGCCCAATTTATGGAGGGGAAGCAGGTCATGGCTATGAACATAGGGATATACTGTGAAAAAATGCGGATATGATGAGGATATAGTTTGACTCTTGGAGGATAAGCAACAGTTGCTATGTTTTTGAATGAAGCTGGGGATAGAATGAGGATGTACTACGAAAAATGGGGGATTACCATGGGATACAATGAGTGCAATGAGGATATAATCTATCATAATGGGATATTTTTTGTTCTGATGTTCTGTCGTGACTTTCTTGGACTATTAGTTGGATTGACTGTTGGGAACCAGGCTGTTTCACAGCAACGTGAGGCGAAGTTTCTGACTGACCAAGCATGGTGTTTGGAGCTTTCGGTTTCGCGAACCAAAATGAGGGTTGAACCAAGAGATTCATCCAAAATCAGGAATGTAACGGTCTCAGTGGTGGAGTATAAGAGACTGAATCACTTCATAGGGGCCTACAGCTGTGGGGCTTTTGTAGATGTGACCGTGTGTAAAGTTGGAAGGTTGTTGGGTCTTCAAGACCTTATAGCATCCAATTTCTTGGATCAATCTCTTTCTCCAAAAAGATAGTACCGTTGGAAACCTGGAAAATATGGGAACACATGTTTTATACTAACTGTACTGGAAACACTCGCTATATACCATATTTTGGGTGATGAGGCCTATTTGCCAGCTGTTTTGCTGTGAACGACAGGCTACTCTTATGACAGGGTTTTGACCCATACAAATCTCAGGCCCCTCAAAGAACCAAAATTTCTATCCACAGGCGGGACATAATTTGTTCTTCCCTTGCTGGTAATGGACATCTCCCATCGGTTAATCCACCATGACTGGCGAATCTGCTGGGAATAGTATTTTTCTGTTCCACCTTTGAGGCTTCCTGAGTACAAAGGATGTTGGGTTTGTTTCAAATGTTGTAACACCATTTGACACCATGCTTTGTCATGGTTGTTCCCAATTTGTTATTGATTGGGGCATCCGGGCATCTCCATTTGAAGACAAACATCCACTGTAAATTCCAATATTCCACCATATTCCACCTTTATTCGCCCAGATTGTCGTCACCTATCTTGCACCTGGGGCCTGGCTGGACATTTGCCATACAGGTGGTGTCCTTCTTCGACGCGATGGACTTTCCGCCCGATAAGGTCATCATGGATATGGACATCGTGGGTGCAACGATACCGGGGGTTCACTTCTTGAGGGTTGGGGTGCAACAGTGGGGGGATGGGATTAGAATGGGATTCTGTTTGGTTAACTAAATCAACAGGTCTATCCTTTGAATTTTGACATTCACTGCTCTCGCAAAATCCTGAGGCATATTGGCATATATTAGCAAAAGAACGCAGTGGCTGATCATGGCTGTGCTTGGTCAACCCCGGGCGGTGATGATCTTCCTATGCTGACTTTGGCAGTGTGCATATACTTTGGTCACAACTACTTGTACAGTCAGATGCAGTCTACAGTACATTGGCAATGGTTGCCAGAATTGGTTGAACGATGAGTTGACAAGAAGCCCACATATTTTTGGGGTCAAAACCCTGGTCTCCTGTTACATCAATTCAGATCATATTTTTGGTGAACGTATCCCAATATATACTTGCTCTGGATTCATCCATATCAAATGCTGTCCCTATATAAATTCCAACTCATCGATCACATCATAACGCTAGTACAATGAAAAGAAGGTCAAAGAGGAGGTCAAAAAGACGATGGTTCCCCCCATGTCATTCCAGGTTTCCAACTTTGGAAGTCTGGCCCCTCCCAGGACGGCTCTGTGGGGGCTTCGGCCTTCGTACGCTTCGCCACGGAGGGGGAGGCGACCCTGGTGTTCCCCCTCCCCATTTCTGGCCGTTTTAACAGGGACAGATCTGGTCTAAACCATCAATTGTTTGATGTTTTCCCTTAGATTTTCCAGACCATCCGACCATCTCATCAAATTCTGGTGAGTTTCTCTATGTTTTTTTCCCTAAAAAAATGTATATCCTATTGACCTTTCCCACCTTTCATGCCTTCACACCGGAATCCCAGCAGCGCCAGGTGACCGACGCCATCCGGCGCCTGAAGAGCGACCGCCCCCTGGGCTCCGCGGTGCGGCGCGGCACGGCGCCGCAGGCGACGCCGTACTGGTCCCCGGAGCCCGAAGCCACGGGCGCCGCGGGCGCCGCGGGGAAGGAGTTGGATGCGGTGCCGCGTTGGGACGATGGGATTGGGACTATGATGGGACTATGATGGGACTTAAGAATGGGTTGTTTAGTAAGGAAGTGATGGTGAACTAACAAGTTGATGATGAAGCATGGTTCGAAATGGTTTCGCAATGGTTCATCATGATTAAGGATAGTTAGATATTGTTAATCATGATTTAAATATTGATTAAGCATTACTAATGTCATGAGATTGTGATGGGTTAATCAAGGGATATCCTTCAAATATAGTGGGATTAATGGGATCAAAAAAATGGACTATGATGGGACTATGAGGGAGTAAGAAAGGGTTAACATACATTACAGAACGGTTAATTCATGGGACTGTGAAGGGATGCGTTTTTTGTTTACACTGGCCATGGTCTAGAGTCTATGCTCGATTGGAGGAAAAAAAGGGGACGTCTGGGAGATTTCCTCCACTGTGGCAAGGCCAGTATTACACCAAAATAGGTTGTAAATACATGAAAATACTGTATATAGATAGTCCCAATATGTCCCAATTAGAGGTTTATTTTTGTGGACACCCCCAAATACGTTTCAGCTTTTTTCTATCAAATCCCTAAAAATTTTGTTGGTTGCACACCCTCCAAAAGTTACCAAGTTTTCCAGACTTTTTGCTGGTGAAATCTACATCTCTTTAGTTAAACGTTTGAAGTTTGTTGGTGTGAATCTCTGATTGTTGACTTGAATTGACGGGATTTTCCTCCAAAAACTTTCGGTATAAAGTTACCCAATAATCATGAATATAAATCGAGGTTCCCCAGCAAAATTCCAAATCACCTGAATTCCCAAACATTTCCAGGTTCCCCCTCAAAAAAAACAACACAGTTCCATCAATGTTCAATTTTCACTGTGTTTTTCCCAGTTCGTCAAACAAAATCTTGCAATTTTCAACCAATTTCCAGGGCTTTCCCATATGTTTCCAAGCAGTTGATCCATTTCTAGATGTTTTTTTTCATAGCTTTTCCAGGATTTGGTCCCCAAAAGCAGTTCGAAGGTGGAGCAATTTCTGTTGGACAACCCGGTCGATGACAACGCCGCGCACCAGCTGCGCACGGCATCGCCGGAGTTGCAGCAGACCGTGCTGAGCCGCGGCAATTTGCGTGGCTCGGAGCTGGGAAAAATGGTGGTTTTGGTATTTGGGTTTGTCTGAAACTGGTGGATATCCAAAATGGTTATTTTTATTGGGGAAAATATGATGATAATCCAGTGGGGATTTGGGGGTACCCTATTTTCAAACCCATTTTGTTGTTGTCTATATCACAAGTTCTGAAGATGTATGAGGTCTAGAATAGTGAAATCCTACCAGCCTAAAGTGAAGTAACCCAGACATATTTTAATTTCTGATTTATTTTTGTTTTTTTTCTGACACCGCAATGTATTGGTTTGATTCTGGGATTCAAATATTCTTGAAATATTTCTAAGATATGTGTCTGGAAAAAGTCTGAAATGTTTTTTTTTTTGATGTTTCAAGGCTGCCGGGGCTGCTTCCCCAAGATTTCTCGAAAAAAGCATTATTTTTGTTGATTTTTCCTTGTTTTTCTTGCTTTTCATTGCCAAAAGGTGGAAAAAGTGATGCCTTTCCTTGAAATCAGATTTTTTTCAGACATATTTCAGATCTTTTTTTCAGAAATTCATTGGTATTTACAGGTAATTGTCCATTAGAAAATTGTCTATTGATCAAATGCTGGAAACGTATTCGAGTAACTAATAAATAGATATTGATACTGGTAAAACATCACCCACTTAAACCGAGCATTTATATACTGTAATGGAAACATTGTCCACATCAATGGGGCATAATGGGGCTAACTAGAAAAGTAGGGATTCAACCAGCAACCATGGGAATATCAAGCCCCAGGTATGAGGAAGGGCTTTTTCACCTGATGGTTTGGAAGTGATGGGTTTTCACCTCGAAATGTTCTTAATGATGTGTTATTTGACCAGCAGCATATTGGAATACGACAATAAATTGGAGATAAATGGCGGTTAGGAAATAATTGGTCTACATTTCTTTCCGCATGATGTTTGGGATTTGGTCTGAACACTGTGAGACTGAGACCTGAGAATCCCTCAAAAGAAACATTTACACATCATCAGACACAAAAAAAGAATCCTACGTGTTTGGTAGTTCAAACAGTTTTTTTTTTCAAAATGGTTTCAAACTTTTCTACATCCAATCCCTTCGCCCTACATACCCTCCCAGAAGCTTGTTGGATCTATTCATTTTGGGGGTCCATTTGCTTGGGGGCATTTTTGATCCATCCCCTCGACTATTACAATCTCAGAAAAATCTTCCAATGCGTATCCTTTAAATGGTATTAATGTGGTAAACCCAATAATAGACTATCCCCAATATCACCAGAAATGGGTTGTATCAGGTATCAACCTTCAAAAATGGTAGTTTTATAATTGGGTTTACCACATTACTAATTGGCCCTAATGAATCATCATGAATCAATTATAAGTATTTACCTGTCATTATAATCATCATAGACTAATTATGACTAATTATCAGTAATCATTTATAGTCATCGTCAATCACCCTGATGATTGTCATTCAGCAGAATGTGATACATGATTGATAATGCAACCGATAACTATAGCAAAGAACACCTGCTTAATTAAACATATAAACACCATTTGAAACTAATGATAAACGAATACATTATTAAGTATTTGTCATTTTATATCATCATTGACAATGGACTAATTATTGCTAACTACCATTAATTACCCTGATAATCATCATGAATCCATTTTTCCTAGTCATTATTAATCAATTATTGACCACTTGATATAGATTAAACATGATATTAAGGAAACATATAAAACAGTTATAAGTTACTTTAAAAATATGTCATGTATGATGTTGACCTATTGTTATAACTTTAATGATTACCAATGATAACAATAGCCTATAATGATACTGTAACTATCAACCAATTATCATTGATCACTATACTATGTATCTGTTTAGTCATCATTAATCACTAGTTATTGCTAACTATCATAAGTACGGCAATATCATCATCGACTATTAATCACCCTGATATTCATCATCAATCTATATAAATTGTATGATTATCATCATGAACCAATCCCCATATGAGCATATTATATAAGCATATTTATCAACTATAAAGGTCAATACTCATATTCACCAAAGATATGGTAAAACACGTCAATCATCAAGTATATGTCATTTATGAATATTCATGATCATCATTGGCAAATTATTTCGCACTATCATCCTCAACTGGTAGGTTTATTCTTGGGTTTCCGACATTCATCAGGTTATAAAAGGTGGTGCCCCATACTTAGCTAAGTTGGTTTATAACTATGTTAACTACCGTTTATGGTAGAAAGATCTCTACTTTTATAAACCAAACTTGTAGCGACAAACAAACGACTTCCTGGCGCATCCGGTCCCCCTCAGGTGGTGTGCGCAATCCTTCCGCTGCGCTCCTGGCGCGGCTGCGTGGCCAGGGGCCACCACCGAAGGACTCCGGGCGGCCAGAGCCGCCACGCAACGAGGAGGTCGAGGAGTTTCTACGACGATATGCCGTGGAGTCTTGGCACGGGATAAGGTGCCCTCCATACGACATTGGTTATATCCCCCTAAGAAAAACCATAGTTAAGCAAGTCATGTGCGTCAATTTAGATGCCGTTTGGGGGCTTGAACTTGGAGGTTTTACATAACACCGTTTAAGTGGCGAGGAATGGGGATTTCAACATATTTCAACCATGAAATCATGAGATTTTCACGGGGATTTGAAGGGATTTGACCAACAGACGAGCTTAACTGGATTTAAGTTGCAAGAATTCTGATGTGATCAACAATAGTGGAGACCTACTGTAAGTAGAAACTAGTGATAGGTGGTAGAACCAGCAACCTGAAATTTAGAAGATAGAAACATGATCAATGTATAATTATACATGATATAGATATATCATATTATATCATGATAAAGGACACTATATATTTGACTAGATATATTCAACCAGTTATAACCAATATAAATGACAAAATCCCATCCCCCTAATAGTAATAGTATTAAACACCCTTCAGAAACCACAATGTAACAGGGGATAAACACAGATATTTGGGACCATAGAATCGGGATGCGTAATATTTAGGGGGATGGGACTAATCAGCTATATCTATATCTATATAATATATTGTGAATAGATATGCAATCCCTCTAGAAAGTGAACAATATATATTTATTGGGACTCATCAAATTTATATGTACAATTATGTAAATATTGATTTAACCAACCCTGTATAGTATATAATATGTACACTATATATATATAGTATATACATGATATGTATGTATATGATATATTATATTTATATTATGATAAATCCGGGAGGTGTCAACTGTCACGCCTACTACACTCCGTGCCCGTTCGTCAAAAAGGACGAGATGGCCTCGGACACCATGCGTCGTGCGCGGCGTGATGTGCAGGAGGCCATCATGGACAAAGGTCTGGATGGGGTCCGGAACCCCTCCTCAGTGGCCTGGATGATTTTGGATGGAAAGCCACGGTAGGAAAAGGGACGGTGAAGGGTCGAAGTCGTAGAGGTTCAAGGATGTCGATATTCTTCCACATATACACTGTATATATATTATGTATATGTTGATGTGTATATATGGTATTATATGGTAAAATACTAGATTTTATATGATGTTGTATGGGATTATACATGTGATTTCGATGGTAATATCGCACCCTTGGCTGTTGGTGAATTACTTGGATGACTTGAGTGAGAAAGGGTGAGAGGTAGGTTGGCGTTGTTTCTTGCAGTTTTCATGGGGGCTTGGATGCCTCATGCTATGGCAATTTCTATGCAGAACACGATAAATATTGGGACTTGGGGATGCAAAAATTTGAGACCACCTCATGTAGATTGAGGTGGACATTTGCCTAGTTTTAAAAATCATAAGCCACATTTTCCTTGGCTATCAGCTATTACCTAGTAGCTTCATTAGCCTTGCTTACTATGATTATTATGGACTATGAACTGTCAATATTCCAAGTAATGTCCCACTAATGTTAGTCAAACAGTTTCTATTGTTTATAGATGTTTACTATTAACATCTATTAACTATCAAAGAGGTGCTAAGCATCAACCATGATGAACCATTTGTAACGGTGGCTATTATTAACTATATATGTTTTTTATATATATATATATATGTAGATATATATGTAGAACTGTTAGTACTTGGAATGGTGAATACTGCCGTTTATGATTAATATTACAATACGTGATACAAAAAATTGAATATAATTATCATCACTGATATTTCTATTATTGTCATCACTACTGTAATGAATCACATTATTGCCATCAGCAACTATTTATTAGTATTAACACACTATTATCAACATTACTATTGTCTTTTCAATACACACTATGATTAACATGTTAGTGACTATTGTTACTGATTGTTTTTCCACCAGGTATTACAATTTACAGTGCAAGTCATTATTAACCAACAGAAATTGTAACACCATGGTGATAATAACCATGTTAGTCACTAGTCACAATGACAGTAACATTGATTATTATCATATAGGTAATTCACTATCAACCAACGACAATCCCTGTTCACCAATGGTAGATAATTGTATAGTAGCAACTAGTCACTAATTATACTACGAAAATATCAATCATATTATAAGTAACAAAGATTATCGACAGTAATAGTCAATGATATTAAGTAATACTAACCACACACACAATTCAACTATTCACAATTATCATTACTATGATTATTGTGACTATTGTTATTGATCATTATTCTTAAGCACTACCAAAAATGATGATAACCATTCACAAAATTCACTAAATATATACTATATATTATGAACAATTGCCTTTCTATGGTTGATAGTGACCGTATATTATCATATATACATACATTTCTATTGCTATATCATTCACTAAATACGTACTATTTATTGTGACCATTGGTATTTTCAATTGCTGTTACCATTATTATTTTCTATTGTGGGTTGTTAATGAACCATCTATTCTGAACTATTGCTTTCTGAACCATTTATTATGAACTATTACTTTATTGTGGGTTCATTATTGTTGATAAGAATCAAATAGTGCAAATAATTATGAACTATAATGAGCCCAGAATAAATGGTTGATAATGACCCTTATTCTTGGGTTGACAATGACTATTATTCGCCACCCAAAACATCGCCAAGGCCCTACAGGCGCGGCTGCGTGAACTGAGCCAGCGCAGCCGCTCGAGATCCCGCCGCGGTGGACGATCGCTGCAGGACCTCAGTGGTTTTTATGCTACTTGTTGAATGGTTTTCTTACCAGATCAGCTGCCCAAAGGGCAGCACAAGAAGTGGGTTTCACCGGCAAACATGGGGATGTTCGGAATGTTTCTGGTGTCTATTTTTTGGTTTCAGTTGCTTGTTCGGATGTTTTTGTTTCATGTTTGAAGGATTTGTTTGATGGCGGTTCATGGTGTTTGATGGTCCTCTTGACGGGTTTTGCGGATCATTTCGCTGGCTTCCAATGCGGACCAACCACCGCTGGCTTCAGGATGAAGTGGAGGCAGAATGGGGGGGAGTCATCCCCCAAGGGCCGGCTTCAAGGGAAGATGGATGGCCGAACTCTTCAGGGTGGCAATTGTTTAAATTTCTATCCAGAAAGATGAGAGTATAAGCGACAGACCATGGTGATTTAACAAACAAACAAGGAAAACCTGGGTATTGAGAAGCAAAAATGAGGATAGCCAGCAAAATGGGACTTTTCACCAGCAATGATTGATTTCAACCCAACAAAAATAGGGGTTGATCTCGGAAAAAAGCGAGTACGAGATAGTACGAGTCATTCTGGAGGGTAAAACAGTAGTGATAGGCTGAAAACCAATCATTCGATGGCCATTTGTGGATGGCTGCGCACCATTTTCCTAGTGGTAGGAATGAACATCCACAACAGCCAGTTCTGTCGGAAAACCAAGGTTTTCAGGGTTCCAACTGACCATTTAGACACCGTTTTGGGATGATCACCGACTTAGGATCCAAGCTTCGTCGCAGAGTTGCCATCCATTCACTGGGATACTACGTTTATCCTCAAATTTGGTGGTTCATCAATCACTGTCCCTATCAATTGCAACTAATTGGGCTAATCTCACTCACAAAACTTACAACCATAGACTTACAGCTGTATGCTGACATCAATATATGTGTCATAGTCAAAAGTTCGATTGCATATCCAGAATGAGGTATGGTCATTTTTTGTACTGGTACCGCCAGAAAAATGAATTACAGTGGCCCATATGAGGATTCCCAATACAGTGATTCAATAATGGGATGACCATAACCCAGATACCTGTATACCATTTTTTTGACCAAGGATTTCGTTTGGGAAACTCAGAAAGAATCTTGAAACTGGGATGGAAAGTGGTGACATCATTTCAACTTGTTGGATATATAGCCAAGATCTGCCATCCGGAACATGACCTATGGTCATCACTTGTAACGTTAGATTATAAACCACCAATATGTTGATGGTTCATATCACCCATTTGTGGTAAAATTGGTGATGCTTTCCTATTGCTTTGCTCAACCATGGCCAATTTATACAACCCAAAATAGTTTACTCTTGCTGTATTCACAACAACACAATTTACTATCACCATTTCTTGGTAATTTTGGCAATTGCTATTCACAGAGCATCGATAGTCAAATTGGGGCTAGTTGACTATTGCTGTATCAACAAATATCAACATGAATGTAATGCCGTGTTTTTCTCCTCAAAAAACGCGGCCTCTTTTTGGCATCACCGTCGTCCCGTCCAGTCCGCAAGGATTACTTGCTTCGCTACAATGTGGACCAGCAGGGCTGCGACGCCCTGCATAGATGTTCACCACAAGTGCAGGAGATGGCTGCTCAGCTGGAGCATCATAGGGATTTCACCCATGGAAAGCATGGGAAATCATCGGAAAACATGGGAAAATCCTCCCCCATACATGGAGATTTGCAGATGGGAAATCATCTAAAAATGATATAAAATGATGAAGGGTGATTTCATTGGCAAAAAATGGTGGGATCATAGGATATACTCGAAATATCATGGGGTATAGTTGGGACTTGCCCCTCTGGTAAACAGATGTGGCTGGCTGGGAAATCCCCTACAAATGGAGGTTCTAGCTGGGAAAGTCATCTATAAATGAGACATTTTCCAAAACCATGTGTGATTGCCGGTAGGAATAGATTGTGTTTGATGATCAACATTGGCTAACAAAGAATCACCAATTCTTGCAACATCTAAGTAGTAAACATGAGTAAACCCAATAGTCATAGGAATTTACTCCCCAAGTATTGGCGTATTCTTGAGGTTTAACCAACAACGTAGGGGATTTCCACATGGGTTTGACCCTTTTAGTTAGAGGGTGAATGAACCAATCAACATAATTCAAAATATGGATTTTATCACTACCACCAAGACTAACCCGTATGTTAGTTCCGTGCTCTGTAAGTATCTACATTTGAGTCATCAGCGTCGGCGTGGACAACAAATATTCGGTCAACCAATATTTACATACACATTTAATCACATTTAAACACCCTCAAGTAATGTCTCAACCCGCATGCCACAATCCCCACCTTTTGGTGTTAATGGTCATTTCTATTCTGACCCGAAATGATGAAATTCTCATGGTGGGATTCATTGCAGGTCGAGAACTGCACAACTATGAGGGGTTGAACCAGCAGAAAGGGTGATGCAATCATATGCAATCGATGGAAAATGATTGGGAACATGTGATAGTTGTTGACTGTTTTTTTTGTTTGCATGGTTTTTCGGAGAACTCCAGCTAGGGGACAAACACTACCCAGGGTATCCCAGGCTTAAGAGATGCACATCCAAGCACTGTACATATGACAGATATTGCAGACATAGATATGACCTTCAAACGGTAAGGAAAGTGGACAGTTCAGCAACACTTTTGATGGAGATTTCTCCGGTAATCCGACGAGTGGCAATGGAAATTCAGCCATTGGTGATTTTCCCATCTAGAAACCTCCACTTCTAAGGGATTTTCCACATGTTCTTTTTCGATGAGGGGAAGACTCTAAGCAGCAGAACGTTGTGTCCTCGGGACCTGAGGTGCTTGAGAGAGGCTTAGACGGTGCCTTCGGGCGCGGTTTCGCTGGGTTCATCATCGGGATACATAGAATGGGAGTATTTGGGGTTACCCTCTGGGTTTCCCATTAAAAATGGTGATTTTCCATAGCTATGTTAGTTTACCAGAGGGTATTCACGGTTATAACATGTTATAACCATTGGCTAACTAACGATACAAACCCATCGAAAGGCCGCAGAGTTCGGCGAATCTGAGACCAAACTTACTAAAGATGTCTAAACATGTCCAATTTCCTGGGAATTCAAGATTGTCCAGCTGTGCTAGTTGGGATGAATTCGCATAGCTGCCATGTCTCAGTACCGATGCCTCTCTGCTTGTCCGAGAGCGAAGGAGGGGGTTTATCCTACGTAATGAACCGCTAGCCTCCTGTGGTCTTGAGGCTTTCACAATCTACGGAGGATTTTTTTTGTAAGTTCTAAGTGTGAGAAACGCATTTCAGCGGTTTTCGACCTATGTTTTTTTTTGTTTCTTAAAGTGGGGTGATGATTCCAATTCACTTTCGCATTCTGTCGATCAAAATTTTGAAAACCAGCAAGCATAAATACTTTCAGAAGCTCAGGTGCAAACAACCCGTGAATCAAATTCGTGAACATCAACAAAATAATATAGATAACCACCCAAAATCTCAAGATTTACCCCACAACAGGTGCCAACAAATCCATGGTTCCATCAAACCACACCAGCATCAAACCGCAACACTGATCGCTCCAATTTTCCATCTGAGGTGCCTACAACCCATCTTCCGCCCTTTCGGCACGCATCAAAGAGATGAATCAGAAGGCCCGCGAGGCCCGCGACACTGGTCCTGGTGGCGGCTCGCGCCGCTCCCCGCGGCGGCGCGGGCGCCCCGGAACACAAGGGCCCATCGGGCAAGCGCCAGAGAGGAAGGGAAAAGTCACGTTGATGCAGGAGGTCGAGGAGTATCTTCGAAGACGCTTGGTGATTCCGGAAAGTCCACGAATCGACTGGGGAATCGATTCAGGAAGGTTATTTTTATTGGTGGGGTCCTTAAGCAAATCCAAGTTTATAAATTCCCTTCAACATTCCATTTAAAACTATGAGAATCATAGATTTAATACGAAACCAGGGGGAGGTTGCTTGGGACGAATCATGATTGCAATGATGAATCCGTTCCAGCCCACAATAAATCACCAATCCGCCAGGGGGGGTGGTTATACTAAGTTGCAATGATGCTTGGGTTTGATGATGTTGGCGAGTGTGTACTGTTGGAAAATGTTGGGTTCTTTCTGCCACCGGGAATGGAATTCCACTAGTCAACAGGGACTAATTTCCTTTCCTCTCGATCCCTTTAGTATGTTGGAAAGACTATGGGTAATTGCCCAGATTCAGTACGTCCTGGGGTGTGTTTATTCTTAGGGAGAACAGACTACGTACTGCATGTTGGTGGTGTGTGTATGCTACCAGCCCTGGATTGATATCTATGCTAGAACTCTGGTGGCTTAAGTGGGGAGATTGCGTTTCAATGAATTAGTTGATCACAACTTGGGAGGTGCTCGACTCAAATTGATCATTCAGAAGATTAACATGATTAGAGGCGTTGACTTCAGATGATTCCTGTAGAAAGGTGATGCCAGCGATACCCTGACCCTTTGGTTATTTACTGTGTGGACAATCCACCATTTGTTCTACACAAGTCATCAGCAAATCATCATAAATCGGCTCGAAATGTGGACCATTCTCCCTATGTAAAACAACCAGATGGTAAGTTTGGATGTGGAATGTGGGACCTATTTTTGTGCTGTTTTGAGCTTGACCTGGTTCTCCGCTTTCAAATGGGGAGCCAGGGAATCTAAAGGCACAGAGTAGAAAAGCTACAGATACGGTCAAGACTCCTTACTTTGCAACTGGTATTCTCTTTTTGTTTCTATCATGATTCAAAAATATTCAAACATGTTTTGGTGTTGACAATATTCATATTTTGTGGGTCAACATTAGGCACCCTGACACTTAGATGGTATTCACCAACTAGACCCGGAGCCACCATTTGGCCAAGAGTCCACATCGTTTCTTGGATAAATCCCAGTTATCCCATTATATCCCATGAATACTAATATTAATACCCATGAACCATTATTCTCAATTGTCCATTATGGATCATCATTAATCAGGACAAACCTTATTATTAAACCAATTACGATCCCATGACATCGCATCAGAGTCATAGTCAATTAAATCCCATTTCATGAAACGACCATTCATATCCCAATATTCTCACATCAAATCCTATGAAATCCTATCAAATCCTATGATAAATCCCTATATTTGTTCTATATCCCATTGTTATTCCATTAAAGTCACCCCATCGACCTTCGAAGACGCCATCCGTTCGCTAGGATACAACGTGGATGGCTCGGCCTGCGATGCCATGAGAAAATGCTCCCCGGACGTGCAGGCGATGGAAAAACGGTGGCGAAGTCCATGATGGTGTGTGATTTTGTGCGGGATTTAAGCATCTGGGGATGGTTCAAAACCTATTATTGCATATTATTGCCATATTTTGGGGAAGAACTATCCATTACCCAGCTTTTGGGGATTACCATGAATACCCTCTGGTAAACTAACAGTTTGCTACTGGAAATGGCCATAGAAATAGTTGATTTTCCCATTAAAAATGTGGATTTTCTATAGATATGTAACAGTTTACCAGAGGGTAATTATCATGGGAATATACTCGATGTAGCCTGCCAATATATATACATTCATAATCATGTCAATGTATGATAATGTACCCTGTGGTTATTCAACATAGCCATGGAAAATTGCTAATTTTGGATGATTTTCCCAGCTAGAAACCTCCATTTATAGGGGATTTTCCATGGCTATGTTAAATAACCAGAGGGTATATATCGCAATCATATGGAATAATATTAGAAGCACTGCTTGGTGGTTTCCAATCTGTTTTATTTCCATGTATCTTTTGGTTCAAAGTCCCGACGAAATCGCATATCTTTCAGGTGGCTCGACCACCAGATTTTAAAAAATTGGTGCATACTCCATGGTTTTCCCACAAAATGGTCTACAAATTGTGGCTGTGAAACATTTACTGTATATGTAATGTATATCCCTAGCTGAGATTGTCCTTAATGACTAATATGTTTGGCATCTGTTGAAACTACCGACAAGTTCACATATAAATATATATATATATACACGTATAGGAAATCAAGCACAGTATTGTGACATCCATACATAATGATTGGCTGTAAAGAAAAGATACAGATGCGTCGTTCACGTGCTTTTGAGCTGGCCGGAGTTGAACATGGATTTGTCTGAAAATGGGGTACCCCATTCCATCCTCTGGTTGCTCATCATTTTCCCAATCAAAATAGCTACAACTGCAGGGTCAATGGGTCACATCCACATGTCATAAATCTGAAGAATTCAAGCGTGAGAACTCGCGACGACACGAAAAGCATCCTAAATGCGTTCGGGTTTTCCCTTCCCAGGCATCAATTTTATGGTTTGTAAGATTTTGTTGGTCACGCAAATTACACATATAATAACGAGGCATATAAACCATATATGAGTGGGTCATACTGGGGGTGTTTTACTGAAGCTTACTCAATTGCAATTCCCGGGCCATCCCCCAAGCGATGAGATTTGATTTGTAGAAGATTTACCTCTGAAAAAAATGCTGGTTTGCCGACACATAGTTGAGATTTCACGTTGAAAATCAGGAAACTCCCCGTGGGGTTATCCATCGCCGGAGTCCGTACTTTTTGGGTGCAGTTCCACTTGGAGACAGCGTATACTCCGCCCAGAAAACAACCCACCATCCATGACTGCCTTCCAGGAGCTTCTAATGGAGCGGGGCTTGGAGGGTGCGCAGAACCCCTCTTCGGCGCTCTTGGGGAAAATCCGGGACATCAGTCGGAGGTGCGGTGATGTGAGAGGCTTCCCAGCTGGAAGAATCGGGATGTCTGATGGGATATATCGGCAACCAGATGGGGATATGTGATGATGTAATGGGGTACTGAACCAACCACATGGCTATGTTCAGAGTGATTTTTGGGAACATCCAGAACTAAGCATGGGGATCTATCGGATATTTGATGAGATATGAAGATATTCACCAGGCAAAAAAAGCTTTGGGAATCAACCAAGATACGGGGATGGACCTCAATCAAGATTCTGGAACTTTGGGGATTCGACATTGACCACGACATCCTTTGGGGTGGTCAAAGATGTGGATGAAACCAGGTACAACTAAATCCAAATGGTATTGAACATGGCCATTTATAGTGGATTTTTCCCATTAAAAAATGGTGATTTCCCAGAGAGTATCCAATCCAGATGTTTCTCCGCATGTTATCATCATATTATCATCATATTTGCTGTTTCAAATCCCCATCCTTGATGGTTCAGATCCCCGTCTTCAAATTCCTCAGTTGGGTCATTCCGGCTGCCGCTTTTGGCAACACATTTTGGCATCTCCCACAACCGACCTGCACGCGTTGACCCGGCGCAGGAGGGAATCCGGTCGTCGAGGGTAGCGGGTAGATATGCTGGCTGATCCAATTTGATTCACCCTAATGTTTCAATCAGTGAGTTTCATCCATGAACATACATATAAATACATATCATATAATATAATATATATTATATTGTTTATTATTTGAGATATATTGTCAACATGCGAGTTGAGAATATGTCAACAAATATGTGAGCATCAAATAACAGGCTATCTTCATGGTGGCAAACAACAGATCCTGGATCTCTGGTTGAACCTTATCGGAGCCCAGTTCCACCGCGGCATAAAAGGGCGCCGCAGCTCTGACTTGGGGCCAGTGCAATGGTAGGGGAATGATCGTTGGAACATATTGGAACAGTGGAAGTGGAAATCGATTCGATTTTTGAATAAAAGATCAATAGAATGGTTTCTATTCAACGGTTGGTAGGAGAGAGCGATATGGAGCTACGGTTCCACGTTCCCTATTAACGATGAGGAAACAAGGAGCTACAAATTGAGTTTCCCAGCCACATGAGAGAAATAACAAACCAGCCCCAGGTTTACTGGAAATTACAGGATTTCAACCATAATCCTCAATTTGCGTTTACCCCAGCATCAATTACCTTTTCCATGGAACTGGCAAAGAACCATGGAAGGCTTTGATCTTGAAATTGGTCAGCCAATGACATGTCGGAAGATCACCAGCACTTGGTGACTTGCAGAATGGAACATCAAGTTTTCGTAGTTTCCATGGTTAGCTTGGATTGCATCTTGGAAAGTTGGGCATGTTGGGCAGCGAACTGATTTTTCACATAGTTTAAGCTGGAAATGGTGAAGATCTTCGTTGTTTCCAGCATTTCCCAATACGGATTTTCTCAGGGTAGCTAAGATGTTGCTGTGTTTTTTTTCCAGCATTTCCAGATTCTTCATACCCTCTGGTAAACTAACAGTTTGCTATTGAAAATGGCCATTGAAATAGTGGATTTTCCCATTAATAGCATGGTGATTTTCCCATAGTTCTGTAACACTTTACCAGAGGGTATGGCTCATCATTAATCCCTATATGGATCACCATAAAATCCCATTAAAATTCCATTAAAATTCCATCAAATCACCATTTTCCTATGGTTTAAATGTTCTTCTCATCTTCACCACGATGCCTGTGATCTCCCAGCTCGACATCACCGACCAGGCGGCAGCGGCGCGCCAAGCTCTACCGGAGAAACACAGCGGATTCCAGTGCCAGTTGTTTGTGGAGCAGCAACAAATAGAAATGGTGGTTGTAAGAGGTCTATTTCTTGTGAATGATGGTAAATTGATGTAAATTGATGTAAATTGATGTAAATTGCACAGAATGCTGGTTGCTTGGAGGATCACAAGTCCCTGTGAGGAATTTATCATGAAATAAGCGGATCTGATGTGATCTGATGCGGACGATTCAGAGAAATGTCTGAACGGACCAACAAATTTACATAGCGAGGATCTCCAGAAGATTCTTTGCCACTGCTCAAGATGTCTCAAAGCGGTGTTGGCTCTGGTAAATTGCAGGGCCCTTAATTGCGCTTCCTCACCTGATGAAAATCCCAATGTGTGATGTTCGCATCGTAGCAGCACGCTTGGCCTGTGTATCAACTAATTTCATCTAAATCGTGTCTTGGACCCCCGAAACTCTGACCTGTGGAACTAGTTGTCATAGACCCAAAGTTTTCAAGAATCATATCAGTGTCATCATCATGCCATGGTCAAACCATTGGTATTTTCATTCATTTTCCCATAGGGGTTGGTCATCCCTCGATTGAGAAAGGGATCTTGTCGTCGCAAATTTCGGAATCCATGGGAATCCCCAATCTTGGTATGTCGTTTCCCCAGTGGAAGCCATGGAGTATGGTGATAGGGGTGTATATAAATATATTATATATATTATTAACATAATATATCATATGATATCATATGATATCATATCATCTTTCTGATATCATATGTCTGAAGCTGATGGTCATTCTTTAAATACAACGTCCCATATAGCATATTTGATGGGGCTGTCACGATGATTCCATTGGAGCCAATCGTAATTCCAACCGAGAATCTTTCCCCCTTCTATACCAGAGCTCGCACTGAAGATTCCTAGAGTCTAAATCTTGGAAAAAAAAGAGTGCAGCAATCTTGTCTCTGAAGATGATTGGTCCAACAAGGGAAAGACAATGGATGTTTACCAGTTTACCACAAGACTAGGGAGGTGTCAAAGCCTGAGCAAGAATCGTTGATTTTGAGCATGTTTTGAAATTCTCGTGGAGCTATGTACAGGTAGCAATGGAAATCACTATCATTGGCAGATGGGCGGCCTCAAACCGCACAGTAGCTTCCCTGGATTGCCCAAACTTTGGGTGATGCAGCCTCAAGCATTGGTTTTTCCGAATGAAATAGATAAAAGGACCATGAACAATTTTTTTTAGGCTGTGGATCAGTGATTGCGGTGGCTGTTGCTAGTGGAGAAAGTCACTGACACCGCGATAGATGTGAAAAGCGTATTGGAGGTAGATTCGTCTCTTATCATATAACTTTACGGTTCATGCCTACCTCAGAGGATGAACTAGTGACAAGCACATTGTTGGGAGGCTCACAGAATGCCCTCTGGTGTCATAAAACATGGCTGGGAAATCCCCAAACTAAATGGCGGTTATAGCTGGAAACATCATCGAACTAACTGGTGGATTTTCCAGTGCCATGTTTGATGTTTGTGAGCCAAATCGTTACCCTCTGGTTATGACTAACAGTTCGCCATGGAAAATCCCCGCACTCAATGGAGGTATTTCGTGCGCTGGGAAAATCATCCAAAATT
This sequence comes from Symbiodinium sp. clade C Y103, assembly GCA_003297045.1. Classification (NCBI taxonomy): domain Eukaryota; class Dinophyceae; order Suessiales; family Symbiodiniaceae; genus Cladocopium; species Cladocopium sp. clade C. The sequence goes on from BGPT01000760.1 coordinate 192,834, forward strand.
AGCTCCGTGAAATGATGTGAAACAGCTTTGGTTATTCCTTCATCACACATTTTGCAAAATCCCAGTTCTTATGCACCGAATCCCACTTTCGAAGGGCTAGCCACACCCCCTTATTGTTTTGTGAACCTACATTTTTTGTCGGTGAAATTGAATAGTTTTTTGTGGAACCTCTCATTTTTCATGATGAACACTGTATCCATGATCCACGGTTCGTAACATCTTTAAAAAACATATCTTTAGGAACTATACTAGAAACACAGAAAATATAGACACTCCAGAGAATTCAAGAAATCACAACAACAAATGCATAGAAACTTAAGACAACACCCCTAACCACCCGCCAGGGACACGCAATGGCAATGGGCTGTGCGACTGCTCCCATCCCAAGAGATGAGCTGGGAGCCTCTGAACAGCCATTGCGTCGCGGTTTTATGGTGACGAAAGCCGGGTCTTTGCCTTCAAGCAATGTACCACCTATCCCTGCAATATGGCTTTGCCATGGTTTGTCGCAAAATGGTGGAGTTGGGTACCCCATTCTCGGGCAAACCCATACCAAAAAGTGGATTGTCCGAGGTTATGTGTCCGCAGTGTCTCTTGGCGCCGATCTTCCGGTGCGACAGACATGGGGCCATCTTGTTCGATCAGTTTTGGGACAAAAAAAATTGGGGTCATCAGCTCGTGAGAGTATTCTGGTGAAACCCATATCAGTTAAACCATATCATACCATATCGATCTTGACAGCACTTTGGAGTTTTGAAGCCATGATAAAGCCCATACCATGGCTGATTGGAAAGAGCTTTGATGCACAAGCATATCATCAAGAACCATGACATGGTTCATCTCAAAATTGGGGTACCCCATTCCACTGGTTCACCATCATTTTCGCATATTTTCCTTAATAAATCATAATATGAAATGGCTATAATTTGGAGCTGAAGCCCCAACTGCCCAGCCCTGTGGCGCCCAGGAATGCCCTGGGAGGAGCGAAGTTCTGGTCGCGAGCGGTCAGCTTACTGCGATCAGCAACTCTCGCCAGGACCACAACGAGATCCCCCCTGGAAATTGGGGCCACCCTGGGGAATTCCCAAAAAAGGGGCCATTGAAGAAAATTATGAACCAATGGATGGACTCAGGTAACCTATTTTTCAGACAAACCCATATAGGGGGTCATAAACATGTGACCTGTCCAAAGGTTACTTCACCCGTAAAAAAGTGGATTTTGTGGTTCTATTCCCACGCCCATATGCTCCATGTATGGTATATTTACTTACATTTGGGTGATTTTTAGGATGAATGTTGGTAAATATTCCATAGATGGAGCATCTGGGACGCTTCTTACTCCGATCCCAGTTTTTTTGAGTTGCAGGGCTTGTCTCAACCTGGTTCCAGGATCCGACCCCACGAGCGGCTGCGCAACTCTGGCGTGGCGGCGACGGCCAGAGTGGAGGTCTGGCAAATGGCGATGTGACTCGCTGAAAACATCCAGAGCTTCAAGCGGTTGGGTAGGGTTGGGATATACGCAAGAACCTACGGCGTCTCTTTGAATTTTGGAGGGTCAAAGTCAAAGTTTCTGAAATAGACATGCATGTATAATCAAAATAATCAAATGATATCAAATGTATAATGTATATATGTACATTATTATAGCCATATGTATCCTTCACTTCTATTGATTACATCCATTGTTTAGGATTTGCTCGCTAAAACCTTCATTTCAGCTTGTCAAATCCCAGTTTTCGTTTGTTTAAAACCAATATTTGGACATATTGTGGTACATGCAGGATTGCAGCAAAAACACATTGGATGATTTGGATTGAAATCTGCTTCTGGCCAGTGACACTCTCATGTTATTATTTGTCACAATCCGGATCCCCTTCCTTCCACGAAAAGCAAAAAAACTACTCCCCCAAACATCCGAAAAAAAAATGTCAGTTTTCACCATTGATTCAGCACCATATAGTAAACACATCTAATTTCTAGGCCTTTGTTAGGCCAGGTTTAGATCAGCATCCCCCAGGCAGCTGCGGCCACGCTTGGGCAATGCAGCGGAGTTGGAGCTCCTGGCGGCTTTGGAAAGGTGCCGTTGGTGAACCTCGGGGCGAAGTCGTAGTGGTTCAGAGTGGTCAAACGTGGTGAAGAATGCGTTAGGAACCACGCATAAAAAAGTGATCAGTCATGGTTAGTGATGGTTACATCAAAACTTAAGAATGGTTCATCATGGTTCATAAGTGGATATTTGATATCATGCGGATATACATTAATAACTATAATATGGTTAATAAACAATGATCAATAGTGGTAGTAGTCGTTAATAGTGGTTCATAGTGGTTAATAACCATAATTATTGAAACCACTAATTATTAATGATTTGCCCTTGTTGGGCTAATGTTAATAGTCGTTGATACTGGTTAATAATGGTTAATATTATATAATAACACATATATGATGGATCAATAAACCAGGTGTTTTCTTGGGATGGGTTGCCCAAACTTGATGCAACCAATAGTCCAATGTTCAAAGGGATGCAACCCATCGCGGTGGACATTGGTGGATCATCCAACCATGATTTGGAAAATGGCAAACAACCTTGTTGTGTTTTCTTGTTCTGCAAGCACATGACAGTTTTTAGTGCTGTGGGATTTTATGGGGTTGACCTCAACAAAACTTACCATCTGGTATATTAACAGTTCGACCCTGAGAATCGCTATTTTTAGAGGAAACTCATCTTCCAATCCCGATTAATGCCAGGGTCTATGTTAATTTACCAGATGGTAGAATCAAAGTGCATAATTCGGGATGGCCCCCAACCCTTGATATTGATCACCGCCAGGATCGGGACACGTTTTTAGCATTGGCCCCCGGATATCTTTTGAATTTGGGGGATGAACCATCAAAATTGATAATATGTCCAAAAATACATATATCATATCCCACAAACAATGAGATTGCTGTTGAACAAACAAGATTACAACCCAGCTATCAAGATGAGATTGCTGTTGAACAAACAAGATTACAACCCAGCTATCAAGATGAGATTGCTGTTGAACAAACAAGATTACAACCCAGCTATCAAGAGAAGAACCTTAGCCAGGCGATTTGTTCACCCGTAGTTATTATCCACATCTATCCACTCAAAAAAGGAGATGACTCCCAGGACTTCCCTTCCCACAATTTAGAATCCTCATGTTCTCATGGGTCACATGCTGGAAAATTGCCCGCTAATTCTTGTCGGTGAAGCCCCCTGTGTTATGCCATTCCTCTTGGCAAACTACAGCTACCTCACTGGCTCACATCAGTGTAAATGCATGTAAATACATGTAGATTATTGGTACCTAATAGAAGGAAAGATCGCAAACATGGTTGATGTTTATTCTGGGATTTGCTGAGTCGATGATTTGTTTGTTTCCCCATGGGAAATCCACTACTTGGGGAATCATTCGCCAAGACCCATCTGACCGTGCATACGGCCTTCGACCCTCAGGCGAGATGTATGGCGCTCCGTTCGGAGCTCAGAGGATTGCCAGGCTGATCCAAGGGGATTCTTCGGTAGCCTCTGGAAGTTTCAGAGTTTGCTATGCTGCAAATGGCTAATTTAGTCGATGATTGACCTATTGAACATCGTGATTTGCCATAGTTGTGTTAAATTACAAGAGGGTGAGGACATCCGTTTTTCATCAACGGTCAAAATTACACCTTTTTCAACCTTTGCAGTCTCTGTGGATGTAGACTGTTTCCTATCCTCAAAATCACCGTCTCTGGGACTGAGAGGGCAAAAATTCCCCGTCATTCACAAACAGGAGGGGTGAAACTCCCCAAGTGGGTCCATCATGGAGTAGATATGAGGTTGGAACTACTTCCAATAGGAAAATCCAACAGAACAAGTTTCAATTGCAGGACGCTCCACCTATTTTCTGATGACGCTGACCGCCCAATACAATATGACAACATATAGTGACCTCGTACAACCATAGATGACGATGCATCGAGTGCATTATCCCCACAATAATCTTGGAATCGGCCTTTAAACACAAACTGTCATGGTGAGACCCCCAGTTAGATGGAAAAAAACAATGAACGAGATAGTATTGAGATAGTTGAGATAGTTGGATGATTTTCCCATTAAAACCTCCATTTAGTGCGGGGACATTAAAAACCTCCATTTAGTGCGGGGATTTTCCATGGCTATGTGAGATAGTATTGAGATAGTTAATATGGAGGTTTCCTAAAATAGGGGTACCCCCAAATCATCCATTTTAGTAGGATTTTCCATTATAAACCATCCATTGTTGGGTACCCCCATTTTAGGAAACCACCATATCAGTTAATATCTTAGTTTATATCCTCCATGCCTAGAATTCACCAAGTGATGTGCACCTTCCCAGGTGCCCAGCCTCCCAGCGCTGCAAGACGTGGCGCTGGGAGGCCTCGCCGAGAAAGTCCGGCGCGCGAAACGAAAAAAGGGCGACCGAAATTGGGGGAGGTATATGATTTATATATGATTTATATATGATTTATATATGATTTATATATGATTTATATATGATTTATATATGATTTATATATGATTTATATGATTTATGAGACCTGGAACCAGATTCTGAAGGGATTTGATGGTGATTTTATGGTGATTTACCCTGTGGTTATTTAACATAACCATAGAAGCCATGGCCCATTTATAGATGATAAACATGGTGATTTACCGTTCTTAAAGATGGTGGTTTTCCATGGCTATGTTAAATAGCCAGAGGGTATATGATTTATATGATTTACCCTCTGGTAAATTAACATAGACCCTGGCAGATAGGGATTGGAAGATGAGTTTCCTCTAAAAATAGCAATTCTCAGGGTCTATGTTAATATACCAGAGGGTATATGATTATAAATGATATGATTATACGATTCTAAATGTACATGTAGATTGTGGATATGTTGAAGATTGTTGAATTGTTGAAGATATATTTGTGGAGATATTTTGGAAATCATTTGGATAGTTTGGGATTTATTTCTTGATTTACAACAGTTTGTAGCCATGACAGATTGATCGAACCATGGACATGAAATTGGTATCCCATGGGATTTGGGGCCCGACCTATTTTCAGACACCCATGGGCCATGGGAATCTCTCAAATTTCAAAAACATTGGTGTTTACCCATTGTGTGAATATGAAACATGATCAAATCATATATCATATATATACATATAAGTTGGATAATACATTGGGTTCCCGCATGTCTTTGAAACCACCCATCCTATCATATCCCATCACATCAAATTATAGCCCAAAAACGCACCACTAATATGCCGTAATATGCGATAGAATCGACCATTCACACATGGTTGGTTGGGACTTATATCTATCCATTACTTCAAATATACCCAAACATATCTCAGAATTCTTGGTTTTACCATTGGTGCCCTGCCGTCGCCACGCCATGATGGGGACCAAGGCCAACACTGCTGAAGAGATCAACGGCTATCACCAGCAGATGGAGCCGTCAGGGCCACCGAGTTTGGCGGAGTCGAGCCGGGGTGAGTTTTTTTTAAAACCCTTGCGCCGGCCGTTTCAATGGCTGTGAGCCAGGAAACCCCTTGGATCCAATGGGTTTTCATTGGGATTTACAAGGACTTATGGGGATTTCAATGGATTTCATGGAGATTTTTAATTTGGACTATAAGGATGAAATTGGGTATTTTTCCTGGGATTTGCCCTCTGGTAATTTGTCACATAGCTATTGAAAATGGCACATATTTGTAGATTTGCGTACTAGAATGGATGATTTTCCACAGCTATGTCAAATTACAAGAGGGTAAAGCCAGAAAATGGACGAAACTTAGATTTGAAGCAATAAAACCCCAAAAAAAGCGTCTGAAAGGGACTTGAACTGACTTATGATTCTGATTGTGAAGCACTACAACTTGGCATCTGAACCAACCAGCAAATGTCCAAAATCTCTTGAGTCATCATCTGAATGGGTTGGTTCCGTAGTCATCCCGATGATTCCCGAAAGTGGTTGTGTTTCAGGGAACCATCAATAGCTCCAGTTCTGCATGGGACAGGCTGCCAATGTGCTACCCGTTGGAGGGTGTCAAAACTACCAACCCACATTTTCTTCATGTACTTGACCAACCACCAAGCTTCCTGAAAGTTGAAACGTCAGTGTTTCCCATATGTTCCATGTATAGTATATTTACCCACATTTGGTATATTAATGAAATGTTGGGACATATTCCAGCACCATGAAAAAGATGTTTTCTAGTCGGATTTTACTTTTCTATGGTTTATCCGTTTATCCACTATAAGACCATATCATAACATCTATAAACCATATATTTCTCTTGGTTGAGACCAATCAGGAACCACTGGGACGTCCTGAAACAACGCGACCGAGGTTCCTACAAGCCTTGGACGTCCGCCGTCAGTTGGAGTCCGGGGCTCGTGATAGAGTGATATGCATCAATCTTATAATACTTCAATATTGTCAATGTGCACATAATGCCCATATACAGATATAATACCCATTACACATGTAATACTGTAATACGCATATAAATAAATATATATATATATACATACATACATATTATACATCACACACAACCATAATTTGCGTAGTGATTGGAATGTGTCCGTGGGAATTAAATGCAGTTGTCACTCCAGCGACCATAGCTGATGACGGCAATAGCCCAATGGTGTTTGGTGTAGAAGTCTCCCTTAGACTGAGCATTGTTCAGTCTAACATACCCTCTGGTAACGAACCATGGCAAACGAAAATCCCTGAGAAATAGAGGGTTTAGTGGGAAAATCATTAAACTAAATGGGGGATTTCCAGTTGCTGTGCCACCGGAAGGTACCCCACCATTTTCTCAAGTTTGGCATTCTGTCTCTGGCCAACTGGTACTTTAGAAGATGATCCAGAGCAACTGATTCCCTTGCAAAAAAAGCACGCATGGAAACCAATATGGAAACCCATATTAGATGAATTTAGATAATAAATACAGGATGAATGGAAAGGAAAAAGAAGATGCATATAATAATGTTCTCCTTCTGGGAAAGGAAGTATGATTTTCTTTTTAGACATGACAATTATGGCAATTCTGTTGGGTTCCGTATTTTGTTTTTGGGCATGTAACAGTGGGATGTCTGGGCTAAGCACCAACCATTGATTCCCGATGTCTTCAGGAGCTCCAGTGAGATTGGAACCTGAATCCAACAGTGACAATAGTCGGTAGGAAATTCGTCCATTCTTAGGTCTAAACAGCAATCATAAGGGGGAAAAATAGTTAAAGCATGCGGATCTACCATAAACCATAGACAAGCATATGATGTACTAGGTTAATAGTGGGGCAAGCAAGCCATTGGAGAGTCCCGCGAAATTGATTTATAATTTATAACTCTCACAGCTAGCAGCTAAAAGGACGTAGCGGTGTTTGGGCCATATGGATACAGAATGATACAGAATTGCATGTGTAATCTACATGAACTCGTGGGAAAATCACCCACCAAGAGCTTGGTCAAAGATTCCCCTTTTGGAACTCCCAGTCTTTCGCAGTTTTTCCGGGCGTTTGGGTGATTTTGAAAGGTTTGGAGAAGCTGCGCTGCCACACTTCCATCTCAGCTTGTCTCCAGTGGTCGGCCGAAAAACCGCAGGGTCTGGCGCCATGGCGGCTGCAGTTGATCTGCAAATGGTGCACTTTGAAGAGAAACTGCAGAGTCTTTGTCGCAGGAGGTGAAGGAGAAGGATACAGCAACCACTTGTGCTGCATGCATGCTATATTTGTATATATTATATCCTATGTATTTACCTACATGAATGCGTCATGTCTTTGATACACGGCAGCACCACTATGCCACGTTTGAAGCCGTGGGATATATAACAACGTACATTGGGATCCCAACCAAGACCTCGAGGGTTTTGAAGTTGTATACAATCGACATCAATCGACAATGATCTGGGGTTTGCACGACAACAACAATTGACCCGACCAGCGTGGTGGGTACAACTGGAAGCAATGCCTCACTATAGCACACACCCAAAAGATATATAGACACTTAAAATGCCACTAAATCGTGATAATTAATCTTAGCCATCCTTTTTGCAGTCATAGACTCTAATCTAATTCAATTCTTCTTTTTCGTTGAGTGCAAACGACCAATCAGCTGGATAAATACTTCGGCAATGCGGGTGTGATGGGCATTCATAGCGTTGATTAGCCCAAGAAAAGATGGGCACGGAATCAAGAATACTTGGAACGTAACATAATGTATCCACAGAAAGATCCATTGAATTGATCCATAGCTCTATTTCTCCATCTTACTTTTGGTGCAGGGTGCAGCCCACCATCAACCCATGATGTTTTGGGATGTTCCGAAAATTCCAGGGAGCCGCCCGTGCGAGGAAAGCCATGCAAGACGTGAAGCTGATCTTGGACTCTGAGAAATGCATGTCGCTGCCCCAAGAGACTCATCATACGCACCTCGGAGGAGCTGGAGCTTGCGGCAATAGCTGTTGGAACCAAGAAGAGGCACCACAAAACGTAAAGGATTTGACAAGTCACGGAGGTTTTTCAGGGTTGCTCCAAGCCGTTGCAGGTGAATGATAGGCGCTAAACTCTGGGGGGAAAAATGGTCATGTTGTCCGATCGACCCATTTCACCACTCAAATGTATTTGGGGCCAGGGAGCAATCGGATACAGTTTGCTAAAGTTTGCTATACATATACGTACTACACGCATATTCCATGTGATACAGTATTCCCATCACATCCCCATCACATCCCCATCACTTTCATATCTGGACCGCTGCCAGCCTGAGATACGAAGACAAGTTCGGCCTGGTGGAGCGCTGCAGTCTGCTGACCTTGGCTTCGCACTGGAATAGCCTGGAGCTCATGGGGCTGACGCGCCTCTGGCTGTGAAGAGTTCGGTTGATGACTGGATGGGATTTGTTAGTTTCATAGGCAAAACATTGGGATTGAAGTAGGCAAAATATGGGAAGATCACTGATGAATGAGAGTTGGTTGATGGTTGTCATTGGGGGTTGTAATATTTGTAATACCATGACACTTCGGGGATACAGGTGGACACAACTGATTCATGATGGTTTGTTGATGATTACAGTAGTTCCGGGATCCCTACGAACCTGGCAATATGAAGGGACAACAAAGAGTTTTGAACACTGCTCATTTTGCTTGGGATGATGATGGGTGGCAGGGTCAAGTCATTGCTATGGGTCAGGTGATGATTAAATGACCAAAATCATGTGATATATTGTACTTGATATTGGGTATCTGGGAATTGGAGGTTCACCTCCAAGGCGACTCAAGAATACGTGGAAAACGATGGACAATTCTGGAGGTAAATACCTAAAGTGATTCAGGTCACCCCCCATCAAAGTTTGGTGAAAATCACGGTGACAACCACCGTAGCGGTTAGCCTATTGTCACAGGGGTATTTGATATGTTGGGGGGTATACGGGAATTTCTAACATGTACCAACCTTGAAACTTTGCGCAAATTTCAGATTCGCAAAACTTGCCCCCCATCCTGATTTAAGTTGATTATTACACTGGCTATAGTGATCAATGTTAAACAGCCATTTTTGATGTCCAATAGCTTGGGCTTTGAATCAAACAACCCTGCCCCTTCATGGGGCCTGAGAACTCCCAGGAAGGAAGCTCTGCTGGAAGCCAAAGACTGGGCAGATGGAAATGCCGAGGACAGGGGACGTGAGGGAACCGTAGCGGTGTTGGCGCCAACCACTGGAAAGTGCTTGTTGTGTGACTGGGATATACTGGGGTTATGGCATAGTTTGGGGATTATGAAGCTAACTTCTTTCCTTTATGATCATGAAGATGATGACTTACTGGTGCTTAGCAGGGAATGGGGGAATGACCTTTAATAACCATGAAAATAATCATCCCAGCAACCCCCATTCCCTACGTTTCGCACCAGTCAGATGATGACGACGATGACGATGTTTCAGGTACTGTACCCCATGACCCAAGGTGCATTTGGCCTGTGTGGGATCAAGTGACGACCAGCTCCGACTGTCACCAGTCCCGAGCTTGACCCGGGCAACCATTCACCTTCCAAAGATTGGGCATTCCATTGAATATCTCAATGACATGACCATAAAGTCCACAGTTGTTTCTTTGTAAATTCCCATGAAATCCCCATCAAGAAAGGAATCAAGGAAGGTGATTTTCCAATAATGAATCCACAAATCACCATTAAATCCCATTAAATCACTATAAACTCCCCATTAAATCACCATAAAATCACCATTAAATCACCATAAAATCACCATAAAATCACCATCCAAAAATCCCTTCAGAATCTGCCTTGTTCCAGGTCTCCCTGCGCTTTCGCGCTGACGAGCGCTGCGAGTTTCTGCGGGAGGAGTGTCGCGAAGTGGAGGAGCCTTCGTGTCACTGGACGGCAGAGGGTGCTGCACCTGCAAATGGTGGGTGAATCCTCCAATCAAACATCAAAAATAGAAGCTTTTAATGGAAAACCCCATCTATACACTCTGGTAATCAAACGTGGCAATTGGAAATCCCCTATAAATGGTTTTTTTTATATGGGAAAATCATCTATAAATAGTGGATTTTCCATTGCCATGTTTGATTACCAGAGGGTAAATGGATGATTGAGTGGAACATATAGATTTTTGTTGCCTCTATTTGTTTATGTGTGATTACCATGATAGTGAAGTTTGAATGGCACAATGTGGGAAAATCATCTACAAATGGATGATTCGATTGAACATAGCCCATTTAGTTTGATGATTTTCCCAGCTAGAAACCATCAGGCGGGGATTTTCCAGCCAGCCTTATTTGATGAGCAGATGGTATTAGTTTGATAATTTCGATGAGGGATTCCCCAGCCATGTTTGATGACACCGGAGGGTCATGTGTCCAAGCTCTGATCCAGCCATTTCAGCTGTGAAATAAGCATGGGAAAGGGGAGAAGAAACTGTTGGACTTTGGATCATTTGGATTATTGTTCTTCAACACTGGAAGAATTCCGGGTGGTTGCATCGTAGCTTCCCTGATGCAGAGTCAAATATCGTCACAAATTTAATCAGCTGCATCATGTGGCCCACAAGTCTGAACTATTTTATGAAGATTTCGGTACCTCATTCCATCCCACGGTGTTTATCCTATATGTTTTTCCCATAGTGTCGTCATTTTTTGAGTAAATCGCATCGATTCTTGGAGGCCAAATGGATGGCAGGAATCTGAAAAAAGCCATGATTGTCACAGGCAAGTCTATATCAGGAAGGATTGTCAAATGATGTCAAATGATGTCAGATGACTATATCAGAATTGTTGATATCCGACTCAGTCACTGCTTCGATTACACTGGGCGGGTGATTGAAATCGACATCTTTATTCTTGAAGTATGAGCTCACACACACACATTAGGTTCACCACACCCATCAAAGTAGTAGGTACCCAAATTGTTGCTTCGATACAACAACGAAAACTTGAAACAAGTCGAATCATCAAAGTTAGATAGCCCGATATTCAACATATACATCATAGATACATTATACAATTATGTATATTTGTATATAAATGCTGTTCAATGATCCAAATTGGCTAGTCAGTCTCAATATGTCCCAATGCTCAAAAATCATGGACCATCATCCCATGGTCCAGGTGGCGGTCTGGACATTTCCAGCGTGGGAGTGGCCTTGGGATGCTTGGCAGAAATGCTGGCCTTGGGCGGGGATTTTTTTGCTGCAGAAACGAGGGAATTGAAAAAAAACAACTTGAGGATATAACCAACAAAGGGTGGAGAATTTGAAATTGACGAGTAGTTTAACATAGTTTAACACATGCGTATGTCCAGACATAGGATATACCCCAATCCATGGCAAACTTGCATGAACATGATGATAAACTGCTGAATTTCCGGATGCAGTAGGGTAAGCCACTTTGTTTTGGGCGCCAGCCGCCGAGGGTTGCGATAGAGTTGGCAAGCTGTCGGACGCAGACTTTTGGTTGAGTGTATCAGCCGGGAAAGTTAATTGTGCTTTCAAACGCTTTATAAAGCTTTATAATCCCTCCAATATTAAACACCCCCCAGAAACCATGGTCTACTAGGGGATTTAGGGAGTGTTTCGAGCGATGGGGATGGAATATGATGGAATTATCTTTTGTATTTTGCACCTCGCCTGCGACGATGATCCAGTAAACAGACAAGACTCGGCGTAGGAACTAGCAATGAATGATGCATTCTAACTGCAACAAAATAGAAAAGTAAACCCAAGGATGATTATGCAATGTGATAAACCCTAAGCCACAACCATCCCTAATATTGCCATTAACAATTCCTTAATCCAGAGTTTTTTTTTCCTAAAAACAATTCCCTCATCCCTAAATGGCAGGAAATACCATAAATGGTACCCTCTATTAAACTAACATAGCCATGGAAAATCACCGTTTTTAATAGGTAAATCACCACAAATCATCTATAAATGGCCCATGGCTTCCATGGCTACGTTGAATAACCGGAGGGTAGGTTTTGTTGCCATGCCACCGACTCAGGAATCATGAGCAAAACCGTCACTCGAGTCACGGAGTACCTGTGGCACTTTGAGGCGGGGCATGGGTCGAACGATGGTTTGTGGCCATTTACCCAGCAAAAACGATCCAAACATGAGAAGTTACCTATATACCCAGCAATAATTCGCAACCATTTGGCTGTAATGGTGATTAGATGGATGGGTATAATGGTATAAATAAATAAACATGTACAATGTATTTTAAAGTAATGGAACCCCGTGAGTATTGATTATTGGCCCGGAAAATTCGCCAACATGGGTATGTCTGAACATCGGACATACTTACACTTCCACCCCAAATCCGGCAATTTGAGAGGAAATATGATGATCAATCAGTGGTAGCTGTTCAGATTCAAATCCTTTTTTGGTGATGAACACAAACAGACTTAGATAAGAACACGGATTCGATTATGTAGACTAGTCTAGATTAGATTAGATGAGATTAGATATATAGGATGGTCAATAAAATAGGAGAGAAAACGCTAGAATAGCAGATGTGAAGATAGGATAAGACAAGATTGATGACTGTATATATTTCCCCATTACATTCCCATTGATTGTACATGATTATATATCCTTGTTATAATCCCATTTATTATATGATCAATTTACCAGGAACAATTATCATATGATTATATACAATTCCCCATCATTACCACAATTACTTTGCCTACATATACACATATTTGATGGGGAGTATGATAAGTATTGTTATGTATCACAAATCAATTGTGCTAACTCGGTTAATCAGCACCTATATCACAATTCACATGTATATATATACATTATCCCTAATGATTCAGTTTGATAATATTCCATTATGAATCATTTCAATATTCCTTGTAGGTTCCATTATCTTGATTACTAACTTATATCATGTCCATATTATATCATATTATATCATGATATGTTAATATGTCATGATCACCAATATATATATATACACATATATCCCTTATCCCTAGTATATCATGATCAAATCATTGTCATTTATGTATATATATATATACATTACATATATGTATATCACCCTAATATCTAACAATTGACATGGGTTGATTAACTATGACAATCTTTACTATAATCATAATCAGTACTGTCTGTCATATTCATTACTAAGTATATATCCCTAAGATTTGATCATGACAAATATCTCCATCCCATCCTGCCTCAGGTGACCTACACCCTAGACCTTCTCCGCGGCGTGGGCGCCCAGCCGCACGAGCGCCGAACTCTGACGACCGCCACGACGTCGGCACAGCTGACGACCACGGCGAAGGTGGCGCCGAGGAAGGTGCAGGTACCGGCCATCAGTGGCTGAGCTGTATCTTTTAGGGTGATTTGATATGATTTGATGGTGATTTAAGGAAAAGATCATGGGCACTTAATGGTAATCATAGTGATTTAATGGTAATTTACTGGTGCTTTTATTTATGGTAGTAATGGTGATTTTCTTGAAGAAATGGTGGCATAATGGGGAGGATACAATGGGGATTTTCCTGGGGGGAGGGAAGTTTTTTTGAGGAGATGAGGTGGATTTTTTTGTTCAAGAATTATGAAAAAAATGTTTTCAAGGAGTTTCCTTGTTGGTTTATTGTTCAAACAAAGGGATTTCAGGACTTTGGGGTAAGAAAAGGGGTAGAATTTTCTGAATCTTTGAGACAAATGGTGTGTTGAAATTGAAGCGGCTGATTTCGATTTGGATGGGGGGACTATGTAAGTTGGGGAAACCGGCAAAATGTGAGATTTGCCCGTAGGATTCCCCCTTGGAGGTCTTGGACCTGAGGTAAAGAAATCAACATGACGTTCCTCTTGAAGCATTTGGAGCCTTCCGGCGACGGTCGACCAGGCATGTTTGAGTTATTCACACAGGAATGGCCATGAATCATGGGGGAACATGTTCCTGCAGAGGGGTAACACTTGCCTTTGAAAAACGACCAATAATAATTGACTGATGGAATTCAGGTATCTACACTCGACATAATCAATATGAGATAATTTGGTATCTAAACCAAAACACATTTTTTTGTACATGGTTTTGCTTACTGCGGCCTCCGAAAACGCACAATACCTCCTCCATTTTGAGTAATGTCAATCTGCCCAGGATACCCTGGGTTGTTGCATTGGGGTTTACCATTTTAAGAGCAAAATACTCCGACTTTTGAGAAAACCCGGTCATCAATCAAATGGATTTCGTTTGTTGGTCCGGGGTTGACAGTACTTCAAGGCGCCGTTCGACCAAGTATTTTTCCGGCACAACAAGCTGTTCCTTTGTCACACATTGATTTCCAAAGGGGTCCTGCACACAAACTCTGTTTTTTTTTTCACATTGTTTGGAGACAAAAACAATCAGGGATTCTCATTGCCATGTTTCCACATTAATTTCAAATCACCATTCAAATTTCAAATCATGAGTCAAATCACCATTCAAATCACCGTAAATCGGCATAAGTCACCATAAATCACGGCGCAACCATGACAGGTTACTGTCCGCGCTTCCAAATTCCACGGGACTCCCCCAAAACCAAGACACCACGACGCAATCAGCAGGTGGGGTGTGAGATGGGGTGGATGAGATACAGAGGACTTTTCCTGATAAAGGTTGGAAATCCACCACTTGTATTGTTAAGATATAGGAAAATCATGGAAACATCTTCCTAAAGAAAGGCTTATAGCCTATTAGCTGAGAAAATCATCTATAAATGGAAGGGTCCAACTATGTCCAAACTGATTTAAGGTTCTGTTTCGGAAACTTGAATTTGCATATCAACCGTTTCAAGCGCAACATTCTCCGTCCACATTCCAGACCGAAGCTTTGGGGATCTTTTGGGTTGGGTGTTCACATCTCATCTAACATGATCTGTTCACATCTCATCTAACATGATCTTTGAGAGGTAGAAACCTAGGCTACTTCGGTATTGTGTGACACAGGACAGGTATGGATCAATTTCTTTGGAACCCGGGAATGGGATGTGTACGAGCTTGTTTCCTAGAAAAAAGGTGGGTTGGTACTGGAGCCATTTCTCGTGTGTCGCCGGTGTAATTATTCACCTTTTCGGCCACCAAAGATAGTGGCGATTACTTATCTACCTTTTCTGGGGTTACTATAGACTTGACTTACCTAATTCATGCCACAAATCAGCCACATGGATGTAAATGTACTGGATATCTGCCGTTATGAATTGTGTGGGCATCATGCTGTGATGGTTTCCCCCGTCTCAACCATGAACTGCTGCTTGGTCAGCCGCAGGTAGAAGAGATGTGGCTCTATTTGCAGAATCTCAAAGCCTTTGCCGGCTCTGTAGAACGTGCCCTGGTTGAACGCCCCAGGATGCCTTCATCTGATTCCACGCAAAAGGTAACCAACAAATAGATATACTGCAGTATACCAACATACAGTACCTCCCAAATAGATGGAACATTATACTATGATAGCCTTTTCCAAGATGTCAAAGATTACATTTAGTTCATCAATGTTTATCGTTTCCAGGCTGTGATTTTTGAAGAATTTGTTTTGAGGTTACTATGGACTCATCATTGGAGTTCCTATGAGTCTCAACGGCTATTACAGTGTCCTTTTTTGGACGTGTTTCGGAATTATTAGAAAGGAAATGCATAATACGGATCGACAAGTGATATAGTTTTGAAATTCCCACCGATAGATTGCAGCAAGGCAATCGATTTGAGGGCTTTAAATTTGAACCATACGCATGTCACGATTGACTTCCAAATCAATTTGGGGGAATTGCTGAGTAATCCTCAAGAAATTGGATGGTGAAGACTCAACATGGCAACCAATGCGGTAGCGTTACGGTAGTGTTTCCATGGATGACTGGGCAAAGCCAGAGTCCACCATTTGCTTGAAAGAACACACATTGTCTAAGTTTAGAGTCTATAACCAATTTTGACACCCTGAAATTGAGATCTTTCATTTTGCCAAGCATGGTCGGGGTTCAAAACTTCAAAATCCATCAATGTCCAAAACGTGTCGCAGCAAGGTTTGCTTTCCTATGGATCGAGTCCAAGGGAGTCCCCCAAAATGCTGTGATTGTGCCAAGCGGTTCACAGCCAGTCAAAGGTGTGACCAAAATGGCTGAACTGCCACTTCTTTGTTGCTGAACTATAGATGATTTGGCTATATTTGGCTAGTAAAATCAGGTATAATTTCCCATTTTTGTGCTGCTTAGATCCGATCGTAGGCTGGTAAGAATCTTACTTCAAGACCTATCCCGACATCCAGCGGACTCAGGATATCTCTCCCAGCTGCAGCAAGCGGATGCTTTTAGCCAAAGCTGCCCCAGCACAGAGGCCCCAGAACCAACGGATTGGTTTGGCACATGTTTTGGTTTGCTTTCGGTGATTATCGTATTCAGCAATCCCCAAGAAGATAGAAAAGTGAATCTTCACCATTTTAAAATGGAGATTGTTTTCTTCTACCTGATATTCTATGGCTGATGTTTTTTCGTTAAGTTGGTGGTTTGACTCATAGATATCTTTCATCCTACCCATCGGATGATGATCTCCACATTGGCAAATGCTCTATGCCACCAACCATGGGGGTACCCTAATAGCTGGATGGTTGATTTCATGGAAAATCCGGATTGAAAATGGATGAGAACTGGGGGTACCTTTATTTTAGGAAACCTCCATGTTTATTTTAGGAAACCTCCATGGGCGTATTTGCAGCCCCCGTTCCTGTAGAATTTTCTTGCAGCGGTGCCTCTAAAATGCCATTTAAAGGTGAAAGTTTTAGCCTAGAGGTGAGTTGGGGTGATTTGAGTTGCCCCGGCTGCCTTGGTACCTCGGGTTTTCACATCAAAATACTTGTTACATACCAGGCCATGTGGAAAGTCATAGGATGTCATAGGTTTCGACCCATCCCCACAAGGGGTTTGGTATCCCCAGATGTTGCCCGCTCCCCCATCCGCATTCATTGAACCGCGGCAGGCGGTGTTTGTTCCAACGCTGCCTCTCTTGCGGGTTGAGGGCTGTCCTGAGGAAGAGTCCGAACAACCAGAAACCAGGACAGCTGAAGGGGTTCAAAGATGTGGATTTCTCCAACCGAAAACGGGAAATTACTGTACCAACTAACATAGGCCCTGAGTCACTGACAATTAGCATTTGTTTGAGGCAAGTAGCTTTCCAACTTTGTATTTGGTAGATGTCGATTTTGACCAACAAGATTTGATCTTGAGCATCACACACGCACATAAACATTGGGATTCAACACAAACACAAACATATATAAACATATGGGGTCTTAATAGACACACACACACACAGTTGTTTGTTTCTTTGAGGTATGGGTCAAAAGATGGGGCAACATTTGGGACATATATTGATCGATCATATTTTGTATTTGACCCAAAACAAAGTGTTCTGATGACTTCAAAGACTTGACCCATCAAAACCCTCCCCCACAAAAATGCGACTTCGGAGCTGAACATTGGAACATTGGAACATTTGGAGACTCCCAGACCCTCGATTTGCACCAGGTATATGGCTATTCTAAGATCTGAGAAAATGGAGAAAGTAAGGATCAACCAATGGATCTTGGTGTCTTCCCCAGCTCAGAGGATGTGTGTTCGACTGGACGCTGATCAACATGATGATAGTGGTTTATCGGTCTCGTCGGTGGACTGCAACCGATTGCTCGCAGAGGAGATGTGCCAAAGCAAAGACCAGCGGATTATTTTTTTGGGAGCTTCCTTCAGCCCAAAGCGGTTTCCGACGGTCGAAGTAGTGTCCAGTTGTTTGTAGATGTTTGTAGCCCTTAAGAGTTTTATCTTAAAACTGGTTCATCATTTTTCGGACGTTTGTTACAGGTGTTTTTTCCATTTATAACTGTTAGGGGCCATAACTGTAGATGTTTGTAGAGTCATTTAGCCCACCTGCTCCACCCAATATTATCCACGCCTTTGTCACCGCATCAAGGCGCAGTCTGGCGGTGAAACGGCAGGAACTCTCCGAAGCATGCACTACGAGCCATGGCGTTTCTGGGTTTGGCATGGACGGTCAATCCAGTGGTTTCGCCTCCGGCAATTCACCAGCTTGATACCCTCTGGTGAACTAACATAGCTACTGAAAATGGCCATTTATAGTGTATTTTCCCATTAAAAATGGTGATTTTCCATAGCTATGTTAGTTTACCAGAGGGTATATAGCGTAGATGGCCCATTGAGTTCGATGATTTACCGTTTTTGACAAATGGTGATTTTCCATAGCCATGTTACCACAGGGTATGATTCCTCCAAAGGATGTAGCCTGTGTCAGCCTCAGATTGCACTGAAAACACATCCCCATGTGTAGATATGATCTGCCTATGTAAATAGTCCAAACATACGCCTGGAATGTACTGCTTTGTCACCAATATTCCCGATGAACACATGCAACAAATTGCTGCCGCAGTATGCCCCACTTTCAAACACAGCAAAGGTATATATTCCAAGATCTCAGCGATTTGCCTTCAGTTTTCTGCTTTCCCCAGCGGGTTAATGGGCCGAAGCAAGGTTTTCCGCTTGCAAGAAGCGACTCTAGTGCTGGCTCTCAAGCATTGCCTGGATGTGGTGGAGCGATGGTGTGCCGCTCGGCTTTCCGTGGAAAACTCTGGATTTGAACACAGAAAACCATGCGGATTTTCCATGGGATCCGAGCCATCGAAACGTGGATTTCAGGAATCGAAATGGACGCTTGGATTTCTCCATCCCAGCAATCGGACACATTGCAGAACCATTCCAATCTATAGTTCATGTTATCTCATGTTTATTCATGGTTTCAAACATTTTTTCCCAACATGTTTGAAGGGTCCGATGGTCCCACTGACTTCGAGGATAGCGTGGATTTTGTGGAATCCTTGCTGCGTCGCCAGCTGAGCGCCTGCATTGGCCGCAGTTTGACCGCGGTGGATGTGGCCAATTACATGCGCTTCCATCACAGGTGGGGCTTGGACCTAGTTTTCATATGGGAAATCAAGCAGCAGGGGCTGAGTCAAAGATAGTCAACACATTCAACACCAAAAAACCCTCCGGTGTCCTCAAACGTCGTTTGCTGGAAAATTCCCTCCACATTTATCCACATTTAAGGATGAGTTTCCCAAATATGACTTTAACACCTGCATTTAGTTCATGGATTTCCCAGCCAGCTGAATTTTGGTGTGAACAGAAGGGTACCAGGGTCTTTTACCCATGAGGGATGACTCAATGAAGGGATAAACATATGTCGTAAATGTCACTTCTTCTGCCCATGAAGGTTGAATTTTCCGGAGGCATCAAAGCTGGTTGATGAGTTCAATTATATGTTTGATGTTCCATCCCACTTTGGACTTTCAGGCTACAATACTGTACTTATCCGAGAGGCAGCAAAACACCACCAACCAGAAAAAGAGTTTGAGCTGGTCTCTTTGTCGCCATCAACAGAAACAGCAGACATGTACAATATAAATCAATATAATAGGCTATCAGCAGGGTAAGCTAGGATTTAGTCCACAACTGGGAACCACTCAGTCACGCACCAAGTGGCTTGGTGGCTTGCTGACAAACGGTGATTTCCCAGCCAGATTAGATGAAACCAGAGAGTATGAGTCAATATATGCACACATTGTACGTGTCCTCATGTTTTGTTGATGAACTTCCTGTTCTTAAGTCTTAGATATGATCAGGTCTTATCTTGAGTTCTTATTGTACCTCCCAGTTCTGTTGACTGCTCATGAATATTGGCCACATCTCGAGTGTATGTTGCTTTGGTGTTTTTCCCTACCCCTCATAATTCTCTATGTCAAGCTCCCTTCGTGCCATTCCTGTTAAAGGTTTTTCCCAGGAGGCTGTTCACACCATTTGTCGCTATCTTAGTTTGCCTATCTGGTGCCCTGTTCCTAATGGTGACATTNNNNCCCTGTTCCTAATGGTGACATTGTTCGCTGCTCATGGATCGAAATTGTTTGCGACTTCGCAACTAGGTTCGGGTGCATCCCTACGGTCATCTCTCCCCGAAAATCTGCCGGGTGGCACGCACAGCGGTTGGCAAGATGTGTTACATCTATTCTTGGTAAGAATGGTTGTGTTTTGCCTCCTGTCAAATCGTACCACTTG
>BGPT01000760.1:213508-223974 GCA_003297045.1 Symbiodinium sp. clade C Y103
CAAAGCTGCTGCCAAGTGGTTTCCCGATTTTAACCTTCTTACTGCTGCGGATTGAGTGCATGTCTTTTCGCGTACCATAGCCCAAACAACCCTAAGCGGCCATCGTCATTGAACCCTCTCGTCGCTCGTGTGGCACGATGGTGTTGGAGAAAAAAAGCTTAAAATCCCCATTACGATCAAAGACTACCAAAGAAAATTCCCCTTCAATTGCAACCCCATCCCCGTCACATGAACCCAGCAGCCCTGGTCGATCTAATTATCCATCTACAGGGGTCCCGGTCGCTAATTTCCATCTTGAGAGGATTGGGATCTGTTGGAAAATCTCAAGTCTTGCGTGAAGACCAAGACTAAAGAGTCAAGGTTTTAATCCACTCAATCTGGGGCATGAATATAGCCATGGGATTCAATCAGGTTCACCAATGTTGTGAAGCATGGGTTTCCATAGTCACAAGATATCAGAAGTATGTTCACCATTGCTAACCCATGGGATTCTGCCGAGATCGCTGCGCCAGGAAGCTCTTCGCTGCTCCCTACCAGCCGCGGCCCTTCAGTTTTTCTGTGCGCTCGGCAAGGAATCGCTGCGCCGAGGGTGTCGTGAGCATCGAGGAGGATGGAGGAGCTCCAGTCTGGAGTATGTGCGCTAGGAGATCTGAGCAGACCATGAAGTTTCCGGGATGGACCTACTTGTTGGTTTATATTACCCTCTGGTAAACTAACATAGCTATTGAAAATGGCCATTTAATATGGATTTTCCCATTAAAATGGTGATTTTCTATAGTTATGTTATGTTAGTTTACCAGAGGGTAGTTTCGTTTATATGTGTAAAGCATCCCAAAAAGATGGAACATGTGAATTCCTACTAGAATAGAGATACTTTGCTGTTCTATTCTTTGAGGATTACAATATTTATATGGGAGCATGCATTGTGGTGAGTAATGTGGTTATGCAATATTTTTGATGGTTCTACATTGCTGGTGTTTGATGATTCTCTTTTGGGGATTATTTGATTGCATAGATGTGTGTTTCTTCTTCCCTTCATTTGGGTTTGTTTGAAAACATGGTACACCTAAATCCTCTACTTTGTAATCAGTGTTCCTATGATTCCTAGCAATCTGACTGGGGTCCCCAGTCGACAGCGCTGTGAGGTTTGCCTTAGACGCATCGACCCGTGTCTCCTTCACGGGCGACTTGCATCTACATGCGTGGTTAGCAGAGCGCTTTGAGGGGAAGGCCACCAGCAAGCTGTCGCTGGTCTCCCGCGCCAGACAGTTCCCAGCCTCGGGTGTGAGCTCTCGGAGTAGGGAGATCGCCGGGGGGGGGGGGTGGAATTCAATACAGAAATATATGACAGAGAGTGGCTCGATGTGAAATTTCATAAGATGCTATGTTGTTCCTTTGTGTTTGTACCAATCATATACATTCATATACATTGTATATATATATATATATCCCAACTGAACAGTTGCATTATTCAAGCACTATATCAATTAATTACCAAACAAGACTACTCAGAATATTTATTTATTTCTATATGATTTACAGATGTATACATATGTATGTATAATTATGTATATATATATATATATGCACAGTATAGTATAGTATATCTAATAAGAATAGTAACAATACTAATAATACTAATACTAATACTGATAGTAATAGTATCATATAATGCTATGTAATGCTACTCCATTACACAAGGTTGTAATACATATTATATAAATACATAATATTAAATATATATATATATATATGGAACATTATATTATACATATATATATATATAGATGGCATGAGATTATGTAAAGCCACACCATTCCCAGCTTTGGTCCACCGCCTCAGGTTCAGTTGCTTCATGGTGCTGCTCTGCAAAGTGATCGCCCGTGACGAGTTGGAGGTGTCCCATGCCGTGCTGCTGCAGAACAAGGACGAAGTGCAGATTCCCCTGGAGCTCCTGGGGCTGATCATCAATGGATTGGTAAAAATCTATGGGATTCACATCAGGAAAGCTTGGTTTCTACCATCAAGCATAGGGGGTTCCTGTAAAATCTGTGAATCCGGGGAGACTGGACGGATAGTGCCTTGTGATGGATAGTACTTTGTTATTAAAAAAAACAAACATGTTTTTCAACTAAAGAGGACATTTTTGAAGGGTATAGGGGTGTGATGCATTGAGCAGCAAAATTGGATATTGCTGGCTCAGCATTGGTGAAGTGTAGGTTGATTTGACTTGTTATTGTAGGGTCCGCAGTGCCAAGGCTAGCAACGATCCCAACACCCAAAGAGTTCAAAGACGCCATCGAGTCGCTCTCCCCCGAACAGCAGCAGTTTGCCAAGGCGCGGTCCGGGTGTTTGCCGAAACTGTGTTGGGATCCTAATCAAAAAGGGAGGATGTTCCCAATTGATATATTTATGAATTGCAATGTTGAATCTGACCAGCACCAAAAACAAACAACCATAAATCACCAGTTAGTTCTTGGAACGGTTTGTAAGAGACACCCCTGACCATTCAGACCGTCATATGGCACTTGTAGGTTCAAACCTAGGAAACTTTTGGGTGTAGGTTTTGTATGAGGTGTGCCAGGTGCCGTCAGTGTGATAGTGAGGAACACGACAGTTGGTGCTTAGGGTGTACTGGGTTGGAATCCCTGAAAGCAGAGCTCGCTGGCAATTGGCCGTGCGCTGCTTTGCGTGACATCGCAAACGACCTTGTGGTGTCAGCGGTGAGAGGGGTGAGTGCGCTGAGGAGGACCTCGGGCAGCATCCAGAGCGCTGGGATATCCCGTGCAGCTCAGGCCCCACCAGCACCTCCTGTCAGGTCC
Source organism: Symbiodinium sp. clade C Y103 (assembly GCA_003297045.1). Taxonomy (NCBI): domain Eukaryota; class Dinophyceae; order Suessiales; family Symbiodiniaceae; genus Cladocopium; species Cladocopium sp. clade C. Next base: position 216,331 of record BGPT01000760.1, read on the forward strand.
TCATCGGCACCTGCGCCCCGTGAGGCACGCGGAGTGACACGTACTCTGCCACCGCCTCCGGTGCCTCCCAAGAGGCAAGAGGAGAGTGAGGAGAGTGAGGAAGAAGAGGAAGAGGATCGAGAGGCCCCTTCAACTCACAGGGGGGCTACTGCCAAAGCACCTCCAGCTAGGAGGCCAGTTGAGCCGAGGCATCCACCTCCTGAACATCGACATCATCACCACGACCGAGACCGTGAAAGAGAGAGGAGCAGAAGCCATCACAAGTCCTCAGGGAAGAAGAGGAGATCAGGCAAGAAGCAGCGTGGAAACCGAGCAGGAGCTAGTCATCAGCGACTGCATCGAGCGCTGGACGACCCGTCCGTGCGGCTCCATCGAAAGCCCCCCCAGAGCTTCTGGCAGGGCACGCGATCCTTTGCTGGCCCTGGGCCGCGCAGAGGACAGTAATGAGGATGGAGTTCATAGAAGGGCAGGAGTTTTGTCTGGAAGAGCACGAGGAGTGGAGGAAGCTTGTGATCAGCCGAGGCGAGGTAGTGGAGGTTCACTTGCAAAGCACTCAGTTGGAAGGAGCCAGACTTGTGGGCTGGTTTTTGGGTGAAGCAGGTAATCATGGGAGCACAAGGGGAGTATGCAGCTGTAGCCAAGAGTCTGGGATGTTCAGACGCAGATTGGGCACGGTACTTCTCAGGCCAGTTCAACAGGAGAACTGGGAAGCTTCACTTCTGCGACGGAAGTCCATGCGTCGTGGTAGAAGATTACAACCTGCATGTCACCCGTTTGAAGCTTTTCACAGTAGGCGGCTTTGCAAGACCCTACATGAGTCACTACATCAAGAAGCAGATGGAGAAATGGGAGAAAGAGGAGTTGGATGCCGTTGGAGAAGACGAGACAGATTTGACTGGGACAGGACGAGAAGACGAGGACGAGGAGCTAGAGGAACACAGAGAAGAAGAAGCGGGGGTAGAGGAAGATCCCCCAGAGAAAGAGAAGACGAAGGCATCTGTGAAGAAGCCCAAAGAAGAAGGGGCCCCAAAGAAGGTCAGAGACGAGGCGCCACCAGAGGAGACCAGGAAAGGGAAAGGCATTGGAGAGGCCGAGAGAGAGCGACTGCGATTGCAGCCAAGGCCAAGATTTTGAAGACAGGATTGGAGGTAGGCGCTGGCCAGGGGGCCGTGCAGCCAGCCGGAGCTGGGGATCCCAGAGAGCCCTGTTTCTCTCCAGGATATTCACCCTCTGCTCTGGACGAGAGGCAGAAGGAGTTGGAAGGAGGAGGAAGACCAGAGATAGAAGACAAGAAGAAGAGGAAGAAGGAGCCTTCTCGCAGCCCAGTTGGGCGAGGGCGCAGCAGATCCCGCAAGCGCCGCAACAAGAGAGAAGGAGACAAAGAGTCAGAGCGGGAGGATACAAGAGGCACTACTTCTCGCAACTTGCAAGTTCAGCTTCTTCGTCAAGCAGCAGAGACAGTGAAGCAGAAGGAGGAGAAGAAAAGAGAAGAGAAGAAGAGGAATGCCAAGCGAGACCCTGGAGCCCAATTAGCCAAGATCCTTACGGCAGTGGTGAGGAGACCCAGAAAAGGAGAAGGGGGCTCAGAGGACGATCCAGATCAGCCAGATCAGAAGAAGAAGAAGAAGGACAAGAAGAAGAAGAGTCAGAGGAGGAGAAAGAAGAAGGGCTTGGGGGGAGCAGGAGATCCCTCCAGCCCGGGGTCGTCAGACGACACCTCTCAGACGACGAGCTCCTCCAGAGGTTATGGGAGACACTCGGGACGGAGCAGCTCGAGCGAGGACGAGAAGAAGTTAGAGGCCCCTCTCAAGAGGAAGTCGCAAGAGCGCCCGGGCAGTGTTTTAGAGATGCTTGTGAATCACGCCAGGGCCCAATTGGATCAGAACGCCAAAGTGGCCATAGGGTCGGAGGAGTCAGTGACCCTGACAAAGGGTGTGAAGATTGGCAGTTATTTCGCCATTGTGGTGAGACCCCAGTTGGGGAATGCCATGCCTCAGCTGAGGGAAATGCACACCTTGGCCCAGTGCGTGGACCTGTTGAGGCAGGGCGACCTTGCGCTGTTGGGAGACGTGCTCGCAGGTCGCTTTGTCAGCTTGCATCAAGCGGTGTTGGACGGAGGATGGTCCACCGCTCGGCATTTAGAATTGATGCCGCTAGAAGAAGGAAGTGCAGCAGGACCTGCCGTGGTGCTTCAAGCAAAGAAGCATGCCAGAATGGCAGCAAAGCTGCAACCAGGAGAGACCTGGTCGTGGCAGGGAGGATCCAAAGGTCGAGGAGGCCGCGGCCGGGGAAGTGGCTGGAACGACAACCAGCACGAAGGAAAAGGCAAGGGCAAGAAGGGGCCCAAAGGCAAGAACAAAGGCAAGCATTGGGGGCAGACAGAAAAGGAGGTCGAGACCAGACAGAAAGAGAAGGTCCCAGAGAAGTAAAGAAGAGGAGGATTGAGGAGAAAAGTCGGGACCCGCTGGCACAAGCCGTGCAGGGTATGAATTTGTCGAGAGGATGCACAGAAGTCAGGAAAGCAGTGTCCGTGAAGGAATGTATTGGGCTGTGCACGAGTTTCCAGAAACTTGGATGCGTGCTAGCCTGGTGGATCATTGCTGGAGAGACAAACCTCTTGATGGATCGTGTCACAACTGAATTGATGTCCTTGTGGTTGCATGATACCGCCAAGGTCAAGTCGAACTCTCTTAAAAGGAGAGGAGCGACTTTTCCACTACGTGAGGGAAGATTAGCTGCCTTGGTCGAGGCTTACTCAACGGCAGCGCTGATCAATGTGATCGAGCCAGCAGCTGTTGAAGAATGGACGCATATGGCATGGGTCTATGTGGCTGTTTGCACTCTCAATCATTTGGCTGGAGAGAGAGTGAAGCCCAAACCTGGAAAGTGGTCACCAACCGAGCTGCGAGCCATCAACTCCATAGAGCAAGCAGTAGCGCGCCGGTGTGACCGCGTTGTGGCTGACATCCCCACGTCCGAAGACCTGTGGCAGAAAGATGTGGGTAGCCGCAAAGTTGGATACAATGGGGAAGAAGCTTCAATTTGTCATGAACTAACTTGGGATCAAGTGTTGCCGGGACTTCCCCCTGAAGAACATGGTGGTTGTATTGACGCTGTTAATTGGGTTGGTGCAAGAACTAGGGAATATTTGTTGAATCCCCGTCTTTTACTCAAGGATGAGAATGAAGTGGTGCTCCCCAAAATGCCTGGGAAAGTTCATGTTGCGAAGGGTGATTTGTTGAGGATTGCGGCTGAGTTGGTGAGACGTAATGTTTGTGACTGGATTCCGTTAGACAGTGTCTACAGGGTGCATTCAACTTACATTCTTAATGGACTTTTCGGAGTAGAGAAACCTTCAACACTTGCTGATGGAAGACCCATTCTACGTCTTATCATGAATCTCACGGGCTCAAATTCAACTCAGATCCAGCTTGAGGGAGGAACAACCTCCTTACCTAGCATTTGTTCTTGGCAGAGCATTGCACTTGACAATCAGGAGGAGCTTAGGCTTTTTCAAAGCGATATGTGCAGCGCATTTTATCTTTTTCGGCTGCCTTCTCAATGGAAACCATTTCTTGCATTTAATGTGTTGTGCGATGGAAGCTTCATAGGAGCATGTCCCAACACCACATATGCTTTAGCGTGCGGTTGCATACCTATGGGCTGGCTGAATTCCGTAGGAATAATGCAAGAGATTTCTGAAAGTCTTTTGGGAGGTGGACGTTTGAGCTTGGAGCATCGGATTGCACGAGGGCAATTATTACCTCCCTGGATGAATGAGCTTTTGGACAGTTCAGTGAAGGAGAGCCGCCATTGGTGGCACGTATATCTAGATAACTATGCAGGAGGTGAACGCCTTATCCCTTCAGAACAGCCAGAAGGTGCCAGACTTTGTCATGAGGCAGCTGAAGCTGCTTGGGCAGAAGCCGGAGTGGTCAGCTCTGACAAGAAGCGAGTCAGTGCAGCGACCAGAGCAGTAGAGCTGGGGGCTGAGATTGATGGTGAGGCGAAAACTTTGGGAGTGTCAACTGAGAAACTTGTCAAAATTATCCAAGCTACACTTTGGATGCTTGCTCAGCCGTATTTGGACAGAAAGCATGTTCAGATCATCGCTGGGCGCTGGATGTTTGTGGTACAATTTCGAAGACCCTGTATGGGATTTTTGCAGGAAACTTGGCGTTTTGTCAATGGGGGAATCAAGATGAATGAGCAATCTCGAGCGCGGGTGAGGGGTGAGTTCCTTGCCCTGATCTTCGCCTCACCGTTGATGCAATGCAACTTGGGAGCGAAGGTAAGTCCACAGGTCATTTGCACGGACGCCTCCATGCTGGGGGGGTCGGTGGATATGGCTTGTGACTTGCGGCCGGAAGGACGTGATTTTCTAGAAGCAGAAAGAGCTTTGGAGCGAGACAGATCTTTGGGGACAGCCCCCATCCTCATTATTAGTTTATTTAATGGGGTTGGTGGCACATTCCGTGCATACGATATCTGCGGGATAGTACCTCAAGGACGTATAGCAGTGGAATTGGCAGATCCTGGGAATCGCATTACATTGAGGCGTTGGCCTGGTACAATCCTAGTCAAAGATGTGAGAGCAGTGAATGACTCAGTGGTGCGGGATTGGAGCCTAAAGTTTTTGCAAGTCGAAGAGGTGCATTTGTGGGCCGGTTGGCCATGTGTGGATTTATCGGCTGTTAAATACGGCAGGAAAAATCTGGCTGGAGAGCAGAGCTCCTTGTTTTGGGAAGTTCCACGTATACGAGATTTATTGGTCAAGCATTTTGGATCTAAAGTCGTCCTCAAGCATGTTCTGGAGAACGTGGCGTCAATGGACGAAAGTGCAGCTCGGGAAATAAGTGACTACATGGGCAGTTGGCCGTATCGACTTGATTGTGTGGATGCTGTGCCGATGCGGCGACCGAGGTTTGCATGGACTTCTGAAAAGATTGAGGGCGTCTTTCCTGATGTTGCAGTGGTCACAAAGCGGTATTGGAAGGAAGTTTCAGCGCCATGCACATATCCTGAAACAGCTTCCTGGATCACACCAGGGTATGATTGGCAAGGAGAAAGCTCAGGAGCAGTTTTTCCCACTTGTTTGAAATCTATCCCCCGTGACAGGCCGCCAGTCAGGCCAGCTGGCTTAGAGAAGTGCAGCAAAGCCACTGTGCAACGGTGGCGAGAAGATTCCTTCAGATATCCGCCTTATCAATATGATGACCGTTTTCTTTTGACTACAAATTCAACTTGGCGCCTGTTGAACGCAGAAGAAAAAGAACTGTTGTTGGGGTATGGTTATAAACATACCGCCCTGGCTTGGAGCGAATCTCAGATTAAGCAAAACAAAGTGGGCTTTTCTGATTGTCGACATCAACTGCTTGGTGACTGTTTTAGCATTTATTCCTTTGTAATTTTGGCAGTGGCGTGTGCACAGAAGTTCTTGCCACGTTTCAGTTACAAATTTTTGGCTGGGCGAATGGGGATGGCACCAGGATTCAGAGCTCATATCCGATCCCAAATTCCTTTGTGCAGAACTTTATCATATGGGAGTTCGTCAATCAATGCAATGCTGTTTTCTTCAGGGGTTGAAATGTTAAACCGGTATCTCCTTCGACGCACCAATCACACCGGTTCAGATGTGAGAGTTACAACGGGGGAGGTGCTCAATGCAAAGACCTTTCCCAGACAGTCGGTTTCATCTTGTTGGTGGTCTTGGCAAAAGGGATTCACTTGCAAGTGGAATCAAAAGGCACACATAAATGTGTTGGAGTTGGAAACAATTTTGTTGGGGGTTAAGTTTCAAATTCAGCGTCTCAAAGCTTGTGATTGTCGGATTTTTCAATTAACAGATTCATATGTGGGAATGAGTGTAGTGGCAAAAGGACGAAGTGGGAGCAAGCAACTGACCAGGGTATTGAATAAGATCTCTGCTCATCTTTTGGCATTTGGCTTATTCATGATCATGGCCCATGTTGAGTCAGGGGACAATCCCTCTGATTATGGGTCGCGAAATTAGAGGCCCTCGCTTGCTCGCCGGCCGTTTCAGCCGGGCTGAGCGCATCAGACAGCGTGCGAAGATTCACCTTGATGATGCTGCTTTGACCCCTCAGACTCAGGCTCGGTACTATGGTGCATTAAATAAACTTTTGCCTTTTGTGGAGAAAGCCAATCATGCAGCAGAACTTGACACTGTGGTATGTCAGTGGGTGCGCAAGATGTGGGCCCATGGGGAACCCTTGTTAACGATTGGAGACGGCCTTAGCGCACTACATTTTTACCAACCATGGACCAAACGCCAGGTCCCTCACGCCTGGAAACTCTTTGCCATATGGAGGAAGATTGAAGTGCCATCGAGGGCTCCTCCTCTTACAAAATCTTTGGTTCTTGCTATGGCCGCATATGAGTGGGAGCAAGAGCACTATGAAATGGCTGTGGTACTTTTACTTGCTTTTCATTGTTTATTACGTACAGGAGAATTTTTATCTGTCACTGCGGATGACTTCTCTTTGGGTTCCAGGTCTGGGATTGTTTCTTTGAAGAACACCAAAACTGGCATTCGTCATAATGCTGATGAGGCTATTAGCATTACTGATCCCCTGGTCTTGGAGACCTTGCGTACATTAGTTGAATGCCGGCGAAGTTTGAATCTTCATTCTGTGCCTTTGTGGTCCAGGCCAAAATATCAATTTCGAAAACGCTTCAAAGAACTTTGTGAATTGATGGGTATCGCTCATCATAATTTTCGACCATATAGCTTGAGAAGAGGCGGGGCTACGGCCCTGTTTCAGGCCTCCAAGAGTATGGAAGCTGCGCTGGTGCGTGGAAGATGGGAATCTTGTCGGGTGGCACGACTTTATATTTCCGATGCATTGTCATATTTACCTTCCATAAAGATGTCTCCACATACTTTGGCTTTTCTGAATACATTCAAATTTTGACGCAAACAGATTTTCTCTCTGTTCACAGGACACGTTTCACGTTTGGAAGCGTGGAATACAGGCTTGTTTGAAACTTTTCGCTGGCTCATTTGTGCCGTGCTTGAAATGAATTTCTTCCCTTCCAGGGGATTTACACCGAAGAGTGATCCTCNGGAATACAGGCTTGTTTGAAACTTTTCGCTGGCTCATTTGTGCCGTGCTTGAAATGAATTTCTTCCCTTCCAGGGGATTTACACCGAAGAGTGATCCTCTACCATGAGGACATGAATTGAAATAAACATCTCTACCATGAGATGGAAATCAGAAGTGGAAACCTTAAGGGTTGCTTCAAGTTTCATGGCTGAGACAACATGTCTCGTAACAGAGCCTCAACCTTGGCGGTCAAAAAAGGGCAGGGGTTTGGCGAGTACAANCCTTAAGGGTTGCTTCAAGTTTCATGGCTGAGACAACATGTCTCGTAACAGAGCCTCAACCTTGGCGGTCAAAAAAGGGCAGGGGTTTGGCGAGTACAAGTTAGTTCTTGGAACGGTTTGTAAGAGACACCCCTGACCATTCAGACCGTCATATGGCACTTGTAGGTTCAAGCCTACCCGCCATCACCCACCCTGTGGGAATACAGGCTTGTTTGAAACTTTTCGCTGGCTCATTTGTGCCGTGCTTGAAATGAATTTCTTCCCTTCCAGGGGATTTACACCGAAGAGTGATCCTC
>BGPT01000760.1:227873-262026 GCA_003297045.1 Symbiodinium sp. clade C Y103
AGTGTCTCCCAAGAGTGTCTCCCAAGAGTGTCTCCCAAGTGTGTCTCCCCAAGAGTGTCTCCCAAGAGTATCTCCCAAGAGTGTCTCCCAAGTGTGTCTTCCCAAGAGTGTCATGTCAGGAGTGTCAAGAAGGTTCGTGTGAGCATTCGGGTTCGTGGGCTGCATCTTGTTTTTTCCACTGCAGTTCCACAATATTCAATATTCTCGCAGATTCATCCCCATCATATCTCCAGAATATCACCATCATTATCCGCACCATACGTTGGTTACATTCCTTATGGTTATTTCCTTCTCTTGGCAAGACAATATAGCCATAATATCCCCATAATATCTCCATGATATCCCAAGAAATCCCCAGAAATGTCATGCATGGAATGTACGGATGTCATATGAATTCGACGTCGACATGGTCAGGTTCCGGCTTTTGTTTGTACGGCTGCATCACGGTGCTGTTCCTCTTAGCCTTCAACGAGCTGGCCTGGATCAGTGCGACGCCACACGAGCCGACGGATGCGGAAGCTGAACAAAGTCTTCAGGACAGGACTTTTTGGAGAAAAACATGGAGAAAATGGGGGGCAAAACCTGTACATCATGAGGATATGATATGGGAAATTCTGGCGACACACATGTTCAAACATCGTGGGGGAAAGATGCTCAGATATTTTTGTTGTCAAATATTGCCAAAATCAAAGGGACACAAATTTCGAGTCATCGATAGGATCAGTTGCAGGAATACGCTGGGAACTTGTCGCATATAACGATTTCCAGGTTGGCATTTTCGGGTTGATTGTCAGTTAACATTGAGTCAAGTCCCTGTGCTTCTTTGAGAGTGTGATGCTTATGGTAACTTTTATCCACGTCAAGGATTTCATGAATGATGTACAAGCGAAGAGACTTGAAGGATTTTCTTGCCTATTTAAAATGCGACTTCATGTCCAGTACATCTTCGTAACGTTGCACTACGCCAGATCTTTGCTTGGCCCCTTGGCTAATCTTGTCAGATTTTCAGATTTTGACACATTTAGGTACATCTTGGCACATCTTGACAGATGTTGGCAGGTTGATGTCTTGAGAGCGCGAAAGATGATGATAGCATAATGTGCCGTTCAACACCATTCTATACTTCAATGTACACCAATGTCATTACTCACATTATGCATATGATTCATAACTCATGACTATTGTTGTATCAGGCCAATATATACCCATATCAGATCACATCATCCCATCTCTCTCACCAATGTTTGGTCACATTTCGCCATCTGAAGGCGATCACTCGACACTGGACCTGATCTCCAGCAGTACGTGGCCATCGGAACTTCCGACGAAGATCATGGAGCTGGGTCTCAAGGCGGAGGTGCCATTTGACAGAGACAATGATGTACGTGTGTTTATTTTACATATACTACTTAAACTAAATGTGTATTCGGCATCTCATACATTGTTCTGTTATATTAGTTGTGTGATGTGCACTGTAAGCTCGGGTTTGGTATGTGAATCAACACGACCGCGAGATATCCAGGAATTGGTCATGGGAGCAGCCGCACCAGCCATTGCCAACACAGGGCAACTCAGATGCCAAGGGAATCCAACGGCTGGAGCAGAGGTGTGAATTTCTCCACTCAAAAACGACATGTGTCGAATCCCGTTTCAATCAATAGAGCAATTTTAATGGAGAGGATTGATGAGAAGCCCAGATACGTTGAAGCATTTTTTCCACCATTTTTGGACCGATGTCACACGCTGAGGCCATCGGCCTTGGATCTCTCACACCGCTACCAGCCCTGTGATCCATACCTCCACCAGGCCAGCGGAAAGGACAGAACGAAACCGCACTCCTTGGGTGTTTCATGTTTTTTTTTCGAAGTTTTTCGATCTTTTGACTAGTTGTGACTCAGTTCTCAAGTCTTTGTGCATTGCATTTGTGCACTGCATTTAATGCAATTTGGCTCAGGGGTGCTTTGCTTCCTTGCCTTCCAGCGCAATCAACTTAGCGCGAAAAGATGGAGCACCTTTGGTGATGCTCTTCATTGGTCACTTGGCCAGGTGTGCCTCGAACTGGAACGTGACAATCCTTGAGTCCTCAGACTTGATGACACTCCAAGTTCTTCAACCTCTCCATGCAATCCATTTTCCATGTTTGACATCCTCAAATCTATTCCCTTTTTTCACTGTGCGAACTTGTTTTGCTTCCATGCGAGTCGCTGCCTTTTGCTGCTACTGTTGATATATGTTTCATATGTGCGATGGCAAGTGGAACAGGCTTCGACTGTACCGGTTGCCCAAGGCGAACATGCGCCCTTTGCCAACACAGCAGCTGCCTGAGAGATTTCTGCAGGGGGTGTATCCCATGGTTCCCACGTGGAGCGTTTTGAAGCTGTTCCTTGTAGCCTGCTGAGTCATCTGAGTCATAGTGAATCAGTAGTTGAGAGGCAACACCAGGTAAAGTACCATTCTCACTCTTACTAGAATGCCCAAGAGCAGATTGAGAAGGACTTGACAAGAGCAGATTGCATGGAGATTGGGTGATTCCCAGCTACTGCGTCCAGATGTAAGGTCTGGCAATGCATCCAATCCGCTGCGATTGTCGGGGAAACCCAGTAATTGGTCTTCGGAAAGCTGTTATAGCGCCTTCACAACTTCTCTCAGGGACGCTGAAAACTATAAAACGACAAAGTGAATGGGGTAGAGAAAAGAAACAAAAGAAAGAAAAGGAACAAAAGGAACATGAGCTGCAGCTACAAGAAGAATGTGAAGGTGGTGCTAAAATGGGAGAGATTACCCACAAACCATCGGTATACCATCAGTTTTCACAGCAAAAAGGACGATTTTGATGGCAAGGCCTTGAGCATCTCCATCCGTCCCATCTTTGCTGGTGCTTTCTATGGCTGCAAAGGAGCGACCTCACTGACCTTACATGACCTTACCACCAGAAGTTATCGTTTATATTTGGAAAAGAGTCCCACAAATGATCTCTTTCCGATTTGGGAACTATACATTGTAATTTGTCTCGATGACCATATCATCCCTTGCAGATGTAAACTGTGAGGACTGCCCAGCGGCTGCAAAGATGACGTCACGAAGGATTGGTTTCGTTCCTGGATGACCAGGCTAGGATGGCCCGTTTTTTGGTAGCCGTCAGTGCAGCAACAATCGAAATTTGCATTGAATGAGGTGGTCATTGGACGGAGATCAAGCACTTCAGGCAGGTTGAAGTCAAATGAGTTTACATCCATCATGGTATCAGGTATCCTGGATTATCCTGATATCCTTCCAATCATGTTGTGTGGAAAGCAGTGAGCTCCTCGCCGCTTCTTCGTGTACTCCCCATCTCAGCTCTTGTAGCAAAATGTCCTGATGGCATGGCCAGGTTGAGGATATGAACACGGAGGCCATGTCGCTGATCAAGGCCATTCAAGCAAATCCTGATCCAGATGCCACCTGGCCAGACACCGTTGCATCATGTTTCATTGTTATGGCCTTGTGTCATATGGTTACATGATGTTACATGGTTGGGACATATTCGGACATGATTCGGACATGATTGGGACATGTGGCACGGCAGTTGCCAAGCTGTGCCAAGGTGTCGCAGCCAGACTTTCTGCTCTGCGGAGATACGGCGCTGTTCTGCTACTTGGCCAGGCGCAACTATGCAGCCTTTCGAGACACACCAGCGCAAGGCGGCCCAGAGGCTGCCCAGTTGACAGTTGCCTTTTTTCATCGTTTCTTGGATCAGTCACTGCACTGAGGTTACATATGTATGGAATGGTCTTGCTGCAGTATGTCCCGCTTTCTTGGCGCTCCAAGATGTTGCAGGACACGAGGGTCGGGGTGCAAATGACTGCCATGTCACTTTTGTCAGACGCAATCACTTTCCAACTGTTTGTCAGTGGCTACATTTTGCAGCCCCGTTCATGAAGGACTTTGGGCATAGTTGGAAAGAGCAAGGCATTCATGAGCCAGCTGGTGTCCAGATCGAGGCGGAAGCTCAAATTGTGTTTCGATCAATGAAGTTCTTGGATGATCTTTGAAGTTTGAGGAAATTTGGAAGATTGGACGCCAAATCTTTGCAAGAGAGGATTCTTCAATCATCTTGGATGATTATCATCTTGGATGATTTTCACTAGAAAACTTTCACCTCTTTCCTCAGATCTTGGCTCTGCAAAGATTGGAACATCTTGAGACCACAGGTCTTGGGCCTTCAACTTCAGTGGCAGACCCTCGGCAGCGGTGCTGTGACATAGTCAAAATATGAATTTCACCATCAAGCATGGTGGTTTGCTATGATTAATTGACGATATAATGGGATATGGGATATATAACCAATTATAACCATACGTGCCCATACATTATAACTATTGCAAGGTATTGCATGAGTTCATTCTGAGGTCCCATACAGTGTGCCCGGTATTTGTGGGATGGGAGCACTTGAAGCTACTTGGAACTATTTGCCGAAATTTGAGCGGCCAGGATGGGCATTGCCATTCCCTTCGTGCCGTCCTCTGGCACGTCGGATACAGCCGGGGTGCTTTATGAACCGTCAGGCTTGGTGGCAGCGGGAAGAGAATCACATCATACATTGTTCATCATATTTCAATATATTTCATCATATTTCATATTTCATACAAAAAAGTCAGAAAAGAATGACAGTCCATTAGTTCTCGGAGAAGCGGCAAACGTTTCAAGAGAACTTGAACAACTCTCAGGCGACATTCGACGGCTCCTGGTGCTCAAGAGTGGGTTCTTCGCATTGGCTCCAGGTCGAGTCTTTGATGTAGTGACCCAATCTGCACTTAGTCGTGTCATGTCATGGTCAGAGCTGCCAGGGAGATGTATCTCCCTTCCTTGGGCAAGCAGTCTGGTTCAGTTTTCCGACATGTCTTCGGTGCAGATTTGCTTCCGGAATCAAAATGACAATTCTTCCAAATCATATCAAATCAGTTTCCCTTTCCGTCGCTGTAAAGATGATGTTGCGCAGTTTCCACATCTTAGTTTCTGAAATTCTGGTCTCTCCATGTCTCTCCAATGTCTCCCTCAGGTCTTGCGACGGTTGGGGCGTGATACTGCCATTCAATGGCACCACTGGGGATCCGAGAACAAGATCGATCCCAAAGCCACCAGTTTTTTGAACTTTGCAACGATGGCATCTTATTCATGCATCCTGGCAAGAGACAAGAAACTTCTAAGTCTGATGCAAAGGATTCAAGTTCACTGAGGTATATTCAGGTGGTTCACTGGAGTTGTGTACTGTTTCCAAATCATCTCAATAAGCAGCGCACAAGGCGGTCACAAGGATGGTGGTTACCTAGGTGCTCTCTATGTAGCACCAGAGTTCTCCCAGTTGCTCCTTCGAGAATCTTGGTCGAGTTTGACTCATTCTGAGGATGTCAATGTCTGTCAGTAATGCCCACATTATTTGTGTCAGATCAGTTCCTCAGTTCTCCTTGATTCCTCAACGTACAGAAAAATTGGTGGAACAATACAATGCAGATTGCCTGAGGATGTCTACGGCATTGGCTTACCAATCCTAGCCCCGGAAATCACGTGGCACCAACGTTTGCTGCAACATATGTTTGCATCCTGGGGGCAGCTGCATAACGAGCACGACGTCGGCAGAATGTCAAGGCGATTTGTGGTTCATGCCGACCTGCCATACCTGTGGAGCTGCATTATTTGCAGTGCAGGACTTGTCCACTTAGCTCTGAAGAGTCGCAGCTGCTTTACTGTCACCTCGTGCCCACTCAAGAGTGTCCTCGTAGTGACAGAGAGCCATTTTAAACTCAAGTGCCTTTACTATTTGAGTAAACACGTGCTTGTTGGCACGCAATTTTCCCATCGTACAGAGGTATCGTGTGTCAAGAGATTCGATAAGCATCGTTTTTCTCTTTGTTGTGTTTCCACTGTATCAGTCGCAGGCCTTCTGGGCATCAGGAGCCATGGGAGGATGCGTTCTTTGAACCTCATGGTTTTTCCGTCTTCGTTTCTTATCAAAACAGCTAAACAATGCTAAACACATGTCTTCCTGTTGATGTTGCTCTCAGCTGTAAGCAGTGCAGGAGGAAGTATTCATGGCAGCGCACCAATGGCGCTTTCCTCCCTTTTACAATCCTTCTGAGCAACTCAGCTGAAATTTCCCATCCCAGTGCCAACTTGACATGTCTCAGCCTTGACCTCAGCAGCCTCAGCAACGATTCAAGGCATCCACCAGAGCATCTCAAGTTTTGGCTACCTTTGGCAGAGGCGCAGGATGAATCATGATGGGTCATGGTGACATATGGTGACATATGGTGACCATGCAGGCTTCAAGACTTGAAGGAGTATCAATTCTCACCGGGGTTTGGAATTACTTAGATTGCAACAAAAAAAATACACTCCATATGGTGGCTTAGTGAGACATGTGAGGATCATGGAAGTCCCCTTCCCAAGCCTTGCTTCTTTGCATGTTCTGTATTTCCTGTCAGGTGCATCGATTTCCTCATATCGTTTACTTCACTTCTCTGACGGAGATGATCCACTTGGTCCAAACCCTCGACCTCAACTCTGTGAGCCTGCGAATGCAGGCCATTTTTTGCTGCGGGACCATGTCTTCAGACCGGAAAAAGGTTCAGAAAGGGCATGAGCTTGCAAAGAAACGCACTGGAGAAGAGAATGATGAGAATGCTAAGCTGTTCGCAAACTTTGCTATTCATTTGTTCTGCAGCATTGCTACTATTCCACTGCGATTGCCGCTGTTGCTCTGATTTTCTTATGTGTGACTTCTTGGCAACTTGGTGCTATTAGCCGATGATAGAGTCGCAACGTGTCTTGAGAGAATGTCAAAGAGTTTAGAAAAGGCTTGCCCTTGAAACACAGACACTGCAGAAGAAAGTTTGTTTTAAGCTGTTTTTAAAGACTTCCCTATTCAAAACCGTGGCAGTTCCGTTGTTCTTGTCGTTTTGACTTTGCCAGGCGCAGTCGCGGATGATCGCAGCCAACGTGCGGAGGTTCTATCGCAATGCGCTGCAAGAGTTGAGCCTTCTGAGCGAAAAGCGGTGAGGATTACGGGAAGACTTTGGAAGACTCATGAAGATTCCTGGAAAAGGTGGGCATGGATTTTGGACGAACAGAACTTCGCAAAGCCCTTTGCATTGCTTGATGGCGCTGGATTGATCGCATTTCTTTCGTCAACTCTTCGACCAGACTGATCGGCATCAACATGGCATGGTCGCCAGCACCCTTCATGGCGAAGAAGCAGAACCAGATTGGGTGGCGACCAGGCGGTCTGAAACAACCAGCATCAACGGTGGTCCGATTTGCAAGTCGAATACATGACGCCTCGATGGGAACTCACTTGAAGTTTCAGAATGGCAGCGCATGGTGCCCCTATCATTTGAAAGGCAATGGCGCACAGTTCTTCGCGAAGATTTCATTGCGCCAGCAGTCAGCGCTCAGATCTTGAAAGATGTTGAAAGAAGGAACAAACTCCTACAGAATTGAAGCCATGCTGGGGCGTGTCTGTCAAGATGACAAAACTACTTAGTTTTGATGATTCCTTGGATGTGTAAATGCTGTTGTGGCCAAAGTGAATTGCCAACATGGCTTTGAAAGAGACACACAGCAGCATCCGTGTAACCACGTGGTGAGGTTACTGTTCATTGTTGAGCGAAACGTCCTGAGTCCTTCCCTTGTCAGGAGAGTTGGCATGTGATGGCAACGTGAGCCACTTTGCCATGAGATGCCAACTCTCCACCCGAAACTTGCTTCCGTCAAAAAAGTTGAAACGCCAATAAGAAGCAAAATTCAGCCTTGCAGTATCTTGCAGTATACAGTTGCCAGTATGCTGTGCAGCGTGCGCCATTTTCTGAATGCGACCTTTGCATCTGCCTTTTTCCAACAGTGAAAGGAGGGTTTGGCAGACAGGTGGGGATCCGCATCAAGGACGCTGTCCCAACAAGAGAACGCCAGTTTCCACCCGGAAGGATCATCACTGTGTTTTTTGCTTTGTTCCAAAACATCACACCTTGCGACATGGTTCCTTTTTGTTGAATCATTCATGACGGGGTTCATTGTTTGACAACTGCCAAAGAAAACTATTCGCAATGCCCGGAAGATAATGCCATGCGTTGCGTGGCTGCCTGGATCTCCGTGGCAACAACTTTGGTCCCAACGTTTGCTTTCGGCCGCTCGAAAGATTTGCAAATGCATTCAAAGATATTCAAAGTATTTCAAAGTCATCATGACTTTCTGGATGGCCAGCTTAGTTTCACACAAACACATTTTTTTCCAGTGTTTTGAATGTCACGTTGCTGAGCATTGAGGCGATTTGTCCTGTTGGTTGGACATTGTCGACTACAAAACTTGCTGCAATCCTACATACGGACCTCAGGGGAATCCGCATTGCTGGGGCGATGGTTTCACATTCGAGCGATGCTGTGTCACTTGGCACAGTGGTGCACCTTATCATATATACTGCAAGATGTTGCCGCTGTCTTACAGTTTACCAGTCCAGGTTGATATGAATTTGTATTATCATCAGTATTGATGTTATGATTGTTTCCACTTTGCTGGTGAGAGTCCATTTTGTTTGGTGAAATTCCAACTTGTTTGGTGGGTTTCCTCCCTTGTCCGGGTGCAGTATTACAGTATGGCAAATCTTTGGTTCAGTCTCCAATTGGGTGATTTTCATTTACCTCAATATGTTTCTATTGCGATCACTTTTAAAATGGAGGTTTCCTGAAATGGGGGTACCCCCACATCATCCATTGTAATAGGCGTTTCCATTTTGGGGTAAAATAATAGGAACGCCCCATTTGGGGTCAACGGTGAACTCAGGCCGTTGATCCCTGCCTTCACCAACTCCAAGTGCACCAACCCAACTGTCACGACGCGGCACCGAGTGCGGCTTTGATCCAAGATGCCCTCGCGGTCATCGGGAAATCCGAGTTTCTGGCCGCAAAAATCTGGGTTTAATCAGAACAAATCGGAAGATTATCAGGAAGAATGGGGATGTAAACCATTCTAAGTTATTAAGGCCACAAGAATGCTTGCTGGTTTCAGAAATGTTTCATTCATTCGACGCAGATGATGATCCAGTGAACGAATGTTTTTGAGATGGAATGAAACAGAAGAGTGATAAAACCAGGCGCGGCAACATGAATGCAATTCTTGCTGTGGCCTTATTTCAAGGCTGAAAAAGTACATTTTGGCCGTGCAGATCAGTTTGGAGCAAAAGGATCAGATCGGTTTCGATCCCATGGCATCTACAGCTTTCTTGGCTGGCGAGCGGCTGAAGGCTGGGTCCAGTTGTTGGGAGGTGACGGGCTGCACGTGGTGATAGAAATCTCGAATGATCACGTGGTGTCAATCACATCTC
This sequence comes from Symbiodinium sp. clade C Y103, assembly GCA_003297045.1. NCBI lineage: Eukaryota > Dinophyceae > Suessiales > Symbiodiniaceae > Cladocopium > Cladocopium sp. clade C. The sequence goes on from BGPT01000760.1 coordinate 237,226, forward strand.
ACATTAATTTGCAGAAGATCAGGTGATATCAGGTGCATGTGCGGCCTTGCAGCTTTAAATCAATCACCTGCATGGCAGATTCGCCATTGCACCCCGTTCGGACAGGGCTTGCCTGGATATGGTGAACCTGGTTTTCGAGCAAGGATCTACTATGAGTTGGCATGTCAGTCTTCGCATTTGCTGGCCAAGAACGTGTGCCCTAGATTGATTTAAGTTCAATGTGCGGAGAGAACTCTGCAACATTTGGCAACAACTTCTCGATATTTGTTCATTGTTCAAGTTCCAAGCGTGTTGTAACAATCAAGATGACGACAGGATGTCATAGATTTTGGTGCCGATGTTGGATTTGTGGGGTGCATTTTAGTTTGTGTAAAGTGGTCGTTTGACACCTGTATTTCACAGAATCATGAGTGTTCAATCATCAAACCGTTTTCTTGAGACATATTTGTACCGTCAAAGTTTTTGCAAATGCCTGGGCAAGAAGGTTGAGTGACTTCCTTCAGTCCAGCTAGATCAGAATCTTTTTTGAGCTGCGCTCAGGATTGCCTTATGCCCGGAACTCTCGGGTCACGTTTTGGACCAGCACCAGACTGTCAGAAAGGTCAATCTGCTACACCTGTCACGAGGTCTCTCTGGTGCAGCTTGTCAGAAAAGCCTGTCATGAAATCAGAAGCTCCAAATGCAAAATGTGCTTTGAAGCATTGACATAGTGAGTTGTTTTATGTTTTTCTTTCCAGGGCAGCCGGGCATCCGCTTCGTAAAGCAGATTGGTTGAACTCCCAACAGAAACAAAAGACGTCCGATTGTCTGTTTCGTGAATCTTCCAAGCAGTCAGAATTTTCACGATTGCATGGGGTTGGAAGATGCTGGAACGTAACTTACCGAACATACAGCCATCAGTAGCTCCCTAAAGAACATGCCGCTGCGATCCATGGGTCATCCACCTAGCTCAGGACATCTTTCACCTGGCAGGATATCTGTTTCGCATAGCTATTGAGTTCCTTGGTCATTGAAGCTACGTGTTTGCTGAGAATGGTGCAATGATCTTTTGACGGGGTTAGATGGAAAGCACCAGAAGACCCTGCCAACTGGGGAGAGAGTCTACTCATTAAGCGGTGTTTGAGTTCAATCATCATGACATTGATTTGGAGTCACGAGTTCCACATAGAAGGAGCCTTGTGGATGCGCTGCATGGTGGTTTGATGTGGCGTGACCAATGACTGGTACGATCAATGAAGATGATGTTGACGGTGAGGATGATAGTGAGGAGGGGAAATGAGAATAAGGATGCTGGTCATGACAACCATTCTCAATATCATGATCCTCACTATCTCAACCTCATTATTTCCTTTGCTCACTTTTGGATCCCTGTGAAAATCGCTGTCTAAAACCAGATGGCAGGTCCAAGTTTCATTGATGATGTTTCAACAACAATTGCACTTCAATCTAAGGCTAGTGGGTTGGCTGCACCTCTCATCAGGGAACTGCCAGAAAAACCGCCAGCAGCTCTCGCAAGCCATCGCCAGCAGCCTGCAGAGCTACTGGGAACAGATGGGAAAGGCATCGTGGTGTGGGACTGAAGTTGAAAACGGATCGTTGCAATCGACAGGGAGCCAAATTCTGATCACTCGGGATGCAAAATGATTTGGGTTAAAGGTGGAAACCCAGTTGAAGCCACTCAAAGTTAAATTTTCTCAATTGAATACTCGACCAGCCATTTGTCGGCCGCAAAAGGTTGACCGTAGCCGCACTGTAACCATTGTATTACATATTATAACCCATATAAAACCCAGATATTATCATGTCATCATTGTCAAATGATGTTGAATTACCTATCAACTATCGGTGAGCATATATACATATATATATATATATACTGTGTATATAAGTGTGTATATATTGTAATCCCATATTTTCCCTGGATGTTTCCCAACCTTCTCCCAGCCATATTTTCCAATGAATTCTCCACGCCAGGCGTTGAACCAACTCAGCACTCCGCAAGTTTACGCGCCAGGTGCCATGGCCCTGCGAGGGGTTACACCGAGCGGTGCCGAAAATTTCGGATATAACTGATACAACTGATATAACTAGCAAGGATTACCCCAAGGATTTTTAAAAAAGAAATGACTGGTTGTTGATTTCATGTTTGTTGAACCTTGATGCAATGATTTCAACGAGATATTTCCCAGCAGCAAACTTGAAGATAACCACAGCAAAGATGGGGAATGTAAAGCAATATATCACTACATATATATATATATCACTATATGTCATTATACATCACTATCTGATATCAGTGGTGTTGGTTTCAACTTGTTGTTTCTGTCCTTCCTATTTCTGGATGACCCGAATGGACCATCTGTATATGAGGTATTATGAGGTTGCAAACCACCAAGTCGAGTTTCACCAAAGCCTCGGACAGTCGGACTGCAAGGCATGGGAAGTACTTCAAACATCATTGCGGAGAGGATGACTTCTCCGGGCCTCATCGACTTTTGGAAAAAGTTGGTCGAAGGCTGGGCACAGCTTGGTCACTTCTGAATATCGCACGCAGATCTTCTGAAAGACACTTCTTGAAGTTCCATGAAGTTCCATCCTAAATTCTTTGGTTTTTAATCTCCATTTCCCAGGACCCATCTTTCGATGTGCCACGGGCTCCAGGCGCCATGTCTGCCCCGTGTTTGGACATCGTCCTGAACTTGGTGATTTTGGTCTCCTACGTCCTCAACGATGCAGTCCGCTTGAGGACGCATTTGTTTGCCCAGTTCTACGTCACATGATTTGCTGACTTGAGATGATTTCTGGTGTGGTCCCAATGGAAAGTATTTACATGTATTTACCATAAATGGGATACGCTACAATTCAGATGATTTTAGATGTACATCCTGCTTAAGAAATGGTTTATAGCCCATATACAGCGGGGGTATTAATCACGGAATATCCTATTTACACATGGATAAATTAACCATATCAATCAACCAGTTATCATCCGGGATGCACATCCCAGTAGGGAATCTGTTTTGCTCGAAAGCCCTGCTGCTCCCTAAGGTCACAGAGCTGCAAAGTGAACATCTTCCAGCGAGTTCACGTTCGGTCAACGTGCTGGCGCCACAGCAGCCCGGTCAGCAGTTTGTTTTTCAATCGCACCGCTGCTGTCTGCGATACCATGTGCTACTTCAATTGCTGGAGGAGCTGTGGGTTCAATACAGGGATGCCAGAATGGTTGGCCCGGAAAATTGCATTTTATTGGGTTACATTTGGGTAACCAAATGTATTTGTCCTGACGATTTCCAACATTTTGGAAAACTGTTTGGCCAACTGCTTGTTCTTTTATTTTACTGGATGTTCACCAGTCAATCCCATAGAGGAACTGCAGCTTCAGAAGACAGTTTCCGAAGTTTCGATGATCGAGATCGGAGTTCACACTGGTTCCACCGCCAAATTCCTATTGGACCGAGCTCCTTTCTTGCAATGGACTGGCATTGATCCCTACATCGATTACAGATCTGGATCCGGTGCCTTGCCACAGCTGTTTACCTCTATGGGCCAATCCAGAAAATTCGGGAATTTCCCCATATCGATTGTCATTCTCAATGGGAAAAGTGATGAAAATCCAATGGAATTTGGCGCCACATGTTCAGTCAGTCTAACCACGTTTTCTAAATTTTGGGGGGAGCACTGTGCACTACTCCAAAAGCATCAAACTTGTCGTTGAGGTGATGGCTTGTTCGCAGATGCCATGAAAAACCTGGAGCCTTTTGGTCAACGAGCTCAGCTTCTGCGAATGCCATCGTCAGAGGCATGGGAAACTGAAGGGCCTCTTCGAGGAGACTTGGCACTTCAGTGTGGGCAAGTTATGGCCATTGAATAGAAAAACAGCCTGATTATAAGATATTATAAGTACTTCATGGAATGGGGATATCCAATTTTCAGATGAATCGGTATGGTCTTGTGAACGGTGAAAGCAGGGTTTTTACGGGTGTATTGACATTTTTCGTGCCATGCCTATGTCTTATAGCACCGCTACATGCGATTTTTGCTACATGTTGGATATTGAGATCTTTTGTGTCCAAGGAGTTGATGTGAACTCCGTGGATTTGTTATTTGTGGACGGAGATCACGATTACAACGCCACTTTGAACGACTTGAAAAGTTGGTCCCGATTCGTGCGAAGTGGTGGCATCATCTCTGGACACGATATTTTTAATCCGGTGAATGATGGCGTCACAGATGCCGTGGAGGATCTGTTACGTGGCAAAAATACCGTCGTGAGATTTGCCACGGACCATGTTTATTGGTGGTATTCGTAGTGATGAACATGATGAACTTCCAGTTGCAAGTTTCGCTGGGAACATCTTGGACCTGCTCACCGGTAGGGTGTCTTGCGCGACGACGCTGAGTTGCAACACGCAGAGGCCTAGATCAACCTGGTGGCCCCACCATACAGTTCTTGCAAGGTGCCAAGAGTGAAAGAGAGGACGAAGGACTGAGCACGGCTGGAAGCTGTACAATGTGGTCCTGATATCATGGACCTACTAGAAGCACATGTTTCGAGAAGACGACAAGAGGCAACTTGCATGGGCCTGTCCGGATAAAAAAGCAGATGTGCATCAGCTGGTGCGCGATGTGACTGTGATTGTCAAGTTGATTTGCATTCAGCAAGACCTCCTAGACTCCACGTATCTCTTGTGCGGATGCTACTGCTTTGCATGTTTCTTGCGCCATTCCGATACGTTGGCCCAAGTTGATGCAATGCAATATGTCATGTCTGAAAAATCCTGACGGCAAGAAACACAACTCTTGCGCAAGTAAGGGTGTGGCATGCCATTGGACAATGGACATTTTGTGGTAGGGAGTGACCATTGCATTCAGCCATGTCAGTCTTGCTATGCTCCGGAGAGCTCTCTTGCGCAGTGCGCAGAGGAGGAAAACTGGCTGCAGGATGTCAGTTTCCTTTTGCGCTGTTGCAGTTGTGCTCACTGTTCACAAATGAATTCCAGCAGTTGCGCTCAAGGAATTGAGCCGCTGGCGGACTTTTCTGATTTATTGTTTTTTATTGGCCAACATAGCATTACCAAAGAGGAATAAAGATAATGCTCACCAACATTTGACCATCTGCAACAGTTGAACCTCTGAAGAATTGCAGGACAGAGGCTGAAGCCAAAGCCATCACGAGGCAATGTTCAACGGCGGAGCCGTGTTTGAACAACCATGCTCTTTGCAAGTCAGGCCTTGACCACAACAGTGACAGATTATAGTGCTGCATCAGGCAGTTGGTCAAACTTGGCTCCGATTCTCTGTGGAACAAAGTGAGGTTCTCAGCTTGTTGCATGGCAGAAACTGCAGAGTGAACCTGCCGAAAGCTGGAAGCCTGTTGTCCTTGAAACTGCTGATGAGTTGCGGCTGTGTCGAAGCCCAAGGCGCTGGAGCTTCTGGGAGCTGGCAGCAGTTTGGTGCATACCAATGCTGTCCGGTTTCTCAGCGCCGAAGTTTGTCTCGAGCGACAGTAGTGACAAGTCCTGACAAGTCAGACACCCAAACGACTTCTCTGGCAGTGGTTACTGACTTATTGAGGCAAGTAGTTGCAAACATTTCCTTGCAGCATTTCCATGTCAACACACGCAGCGCCTTGGATGGTGCTAAGGTCATTTCTGCATGTAGCAAGGCAAAGCAGTGGCAACAGGTTGAGGGCTTGGTCGAACAGATCATGTGAGGCTGTACTTTCACAGAGATTTGAACGAGCACATTGCCGATGCAACAAGAAGTGAATGATTCGCACATTCTATATTATGTTTTTCATTTGGTAAAGCAACATGGGGATGGATCAATACCTATTATACCTATACATGCTTGTACCATATGCTTGGAGGGATAAATGAACAACTATTTTGGTGTGAAAAGAAGGGCCGCATTGGGCTTGGACCCATCCAACCACAACGTGTCCCATGCTTGGCAACTATTAAGGCCCTGGCTCTCTTGGTGGACTCGCCACTGCGGGACAGCCGGTTTGCGCGGAGTCGTTCCGTTACTTTGTCAAAGCTAAGATTCGGATATGCAACTCCCAAATAGATGTACATAGATGGAAACTAACTCCAACTCCCATAGATACTTTGGTCGGGTTCGCGCGCGCAGGGGGCATCCATTTTATACCCCAGAATTGCGCGCGAACCCAACGGAAAAAAGAATAGTGTTTTTGGGAAGGGAACCCACGGAGTAAGGAAAAGAATCCTGAAAATCAATATGTAGAACACATCAATATATTTTCTACCTCTTTGGGGGGGCCTGTAAAGGAACCTTCTGCAAAGTCCTTTGAAGATTTTCTAATCACTTGCGAGTTGTGCTAAAAAAGAGAGATACACCCCATTGTCTGGCAATGTTCCATGGGAAACATAATTTGATCTAAACCCTTGGACTCCCTAACATTGCCAATTTTCATGAGGGTATTTTGATTGTCCAAGCCGCTGGTATTTGCGGGTCATACACCTTCCAAAGGGGAAAGTGATGATAAATCACTGGGATCTTGGGATTTTCCTCGCTGTTTGGCCAAAGCCAGACCTGGCGCTTCACAGGACGCAGTCTCCTTGGCAGCGGCCTTGGGTGCCAAGCCGCCTTGGCGACAGGTTCTACAGTTGCTGCAAGCCGCTGAGCGATGGCAGCTGCGAAGCGATGTGCCTTGACCGTATCATCACTTTCTCCAATGGGGCGGGTGTTGTTGAACGGGCAATTTTGATGTATATTCCTCATTGAGGGTCCAAGTCTTGAGTTTCGGTAAGAGTGTGATTTTCAAAAGCAGAAACAGTGGCGTTTGAATGGAATCAAGATCTTTGCTAGGTATGCAAGGGGGTTCCTTATTGATGTAGCAAATATCAGGAATCGCGGCGAATCATCCCACGTCAGGAGATCGTTGCATCTGCAGCCATCAGCTCCTGCAGTCACAGGTACCAGTGGGAGGCCGGGTGGGCTAAGTTGTTCACCGTTTTTGACCCAAAAAACGGTGTCAAATATCCAACCAAAACGGGAGAGTACGGAATCATCAGAATTAACCAAGAATTTAGTATATTCATTCTGGGGATAGAACTACATCTAATTGATTCTTGGGGTGATGATTGCTTCATGGTTTCAAGAGTTGGCGTAAACAGGCAATCTACTCTACGACTAATAGATCTTGGAATCACCAGCAAAATGATGGTATTGCTTGTATCACTGGTTGGTGGCATCATGAACATCTTATTTTCAACCATAAAATTGCGATATAGAGTTTGCATCATTGGTTGATGGTTTTAATTTGTTTGTTTCCAACCATAAGACGTGGATAGAATGGGATGATGATCTCATGAAACCAGTGTTTTTTTGGGGGATGAGGTGGTCGAGAACCACGCAACTTGACCAGGTGTCATTGGCTCTCCTGATGAAGTTCAAGGTGGAAGAGTCGACCGTGGCTGTTGGTGCTGTGATTTCAGGAGCTGGATCTGGGTCCTGAAAGCGGATGGATAAAAACAAACCATTTTGGGGCAATACGGGCGGGGTATGTACTGGGATGAATGCAGAAATAATATGATACGACTTTCTCCAAACATGGTTGGTTAAAAGAATGACCCAATCCACTGCTTTAGAGAAGAATGTTTATATCATTTGATTGACATCAATTAGGAAAATACCCAAACTACAATACCACATTGTTTGCATTTGATCCCGATGAGCTTACCGAGCTTACCTATCCACTTGCATCGCGGAAGTGTCTCCAACTTCCTCACAGTCAAGCATAGAGACATTTTGAGACATCTTCTGTCAGTGCTCTTTTCAGGACAGAAACTCTCGGAGCTAAGATGAGAGGAATGAAAGCCCTAATTTGCGATTTGAAGTAGGTGACCTGTTTTGCAAACATTGTCGCCACTTGCCAGCTTGTTTCAGACATACCAAACGAAATCAATAGATCCTGACAGCCAACAGATCGCTGAAGCAGGAGCTGAACACTCGGCTCAATGGCAAGTGGCAATTGCTTTGCTGAACAACTTGAGGACGAAGGTTGGCACCGGGGAAGTGTAGACGTATGGACTTGTGGTAGATGAAACCTTGCAGGAATAGTGCTTGAGAGATGATCAGCATGAAGAATTACACATTGCACATGGAAATCCAATGGCCAGACGAATGGACAGGTGAGACCCAGCTTCATTGCCTTCTCCACCACCGTTTTGGCGTGTAGCAAGTCATCTCAGTGGGAGGCGTCGTTACTGCAAGTTGCAAGTTTCCCCTTTCAAGAGCTCCATTTTATGACAGGCGTTTCCACGTTGCACTGTGCAGTCGGCATTTTTGAAGCTTAAATCACAACACAACTAGAATTGCAGACAGGCAGTGATGCAGCTGCTGGAAGAGGAAGGACGGGCACTCGATGCGGTGACATGTACTGCAGCAATCACAGTTCTTTGGCCAAGCGCAAGTTGCTTTGAAGGCGATGATTTTTCAATGGAGAAACTGTCTATGAAGCCCACATGCTGAACGCAGCTTGTTGTGAAATCGGTCGGAAGGTCAGGCTATGGTTTTGCAGTTTACAAGACTAGATCTGACCCAAGATCCAAGGCTTGCCGTGACGGCCACAATTGGCAGTTTGCGCTTAGTCGCACAGCGGCACTACTTGGCTTTGTATCCGAGTTTGACGCAGAAGCCCTACAAGCACAATCAAGCACAGCATTCAAACATAGAGAATAGACGGGATTTCTCAAGATCATCCCAGCCTTTATTTGGTTTTGACAATAGCTTTTTGGGGAAAGCGGCAACATTCTGTTTTCTCATTGAATGACCATAAAATCGAGGAGGCCCATATCCCATGTCTGGAGAGACCTGCAGGTTTGCTCTTCGATGCTCTCGACTGCCAACCAAGTCCCTTCCAGCAAAGAGGACAGACACGTGGTAGAGCACTGAAGCTCGGATGGGAACGGTTCAAACGCAACGGCACCAGGATATTCATATTTTAAGAATGGTAAAAAGATGTAAAAAGATAAAGATACTCCCAAGTATACAGTCTATCGCATCATAAGTTTAGACTCCATCCCCAACAGTTGGTGTTCTATGGGCTCTGAAGATGAATCTCTTCTTGTGATTGTCGTTTGATCAGCTTCCTTGTCAGGAGAAGCACCGAGTCTGACGTCATCGAATGCCTGTTTGAGCGCTTTAGAAAGATCCAGACGCTCAGCACAAGATGCCAGACCTGATTCTTCATGTGTAAATACCTGGATGTTTGTCTCCATGATGCCAAGGAATGCTGATTGGCGTTTTTTTGCTATAAGACACAAATATTCAATAAGGATCAATATGGCCCTATGGCGTTCCATGTTAATCTGAGGCCGATGGCAGCTGGCAATTTGCATGTTGATCAACGATCTTCCTGCGCGACGTCTGCAACTTGATGAAGTTTCCCTGCTGAAATTACATCTTTCCTTGCGGGTTATATTGGTTTTTAAACTTCAGCACCATCTTCACGATGTAGCTTGTGTAGTTTGAGATTCTTTCAGAAGCATCAAAACTTAGCATACATGATGCATCCGGGGAGCCTTTGGTCCCTGCTTCGCTCAGAGGTTTCCTTCAACACGACGATCAGCTGCTGCACTGCCCGGCTGAAGTGGCAACACGCCTTGGCCTTGCTGCGGCGAATGCAGCAACATCAGCTGCGAGAAGATGCTGTTGCCCGCCTGAAAGCAGATGGATGTGTTTGAAAATGGGACATGCCCCGAGAGATGGCAATTTTTGGTGGAACATTGATGAAAATTGCGTTTGAGCATTGGATTTGTGGTATGCTTATGTATTTTTTAGATCAAAAATGAAGAAAGCAATGTTTTGATATCATGACACGAGATACTAATATGTTTCTCATATAAATATATATATATAAACATATCAATTGATATCGAAGAGATCTGCAATCCTTGATATCATACAGATGACATGAATCGCATGATATTCTTCATGATCATTTCAAAGTTGATTTCCTGAATTCCTTGGCGTGAGGTGACGTGGAATGCTTGCATGACTGCTTGCAGCAATGGGCAGAAGGCTGAACTCGCCTTGGATTTATTCCAGGAATTCAAGTGCCATGGAAACGTGAGCACCGTCACTTGGCTGAGATCAGATTTGGGGTTTGAAAGTTTGGATGCCGGTCGCTTCAAGCTGATTGTGAATGAGGGCCCTCGGCCCTCTGCGCAAGTTTCTCAAGGCTGTGGCCAACGCAGCCATCGCAGCTTGTGTTCCAACCCATGCGTGGCAGTTTGCCGTGGAGCTGTTCCAACAGCTACAGCGGGGATGCACTTCCGAGGTACGCGAAAAACTCTGAGCTTTGTTTCGGTGCCAAACCATGACGAAAGCTGTGGGTCAAGTCATTGGGGTGCCAAATGGATCCAAATGGACACACCGGTTTAGTGATTTTGTGTATTGAAGCATCCATTTCTTGTGAAGATTTGACCCATACCCAGACCCGCCACATGCCAAAAAGACTTTGTAGTTGGGCAAAAGCTGTCAACATGTGAGACTCAATGGCCAGGAGAAGTCTCTTGACGCAGCCGCTGACAGAGTGTCATTCAACACCACCCTTGCCGCTTGCGCGGCCAGTCAGGCGAGAATCTTTTGAAACATGAACTTCATACAAACAATGCCTGCGCTATACTGGTCCTCCCAAACTTGGATGAAGGGAGCATTTGCACGACCTCTCTATAATTCTGCAAAAATATTTCCTGCCGGTTGCCCCTTAAACCAACCCAATGATGTTGATCTTTTGGAATCGTTCACTGTATTCTTTGGACAGATCCAGGTGGTTACTTCTGTTGACTAGTTGATGCTGATATCTTTGCGAGGATGAAGTGTATCATGCTGCTACCCGCCTTGGTGTCTCATAGCATGTTTGCCCGTATATACATACATCATATATATATATATACATACTTTTTGTTGACTAGCCTAGCTGTCCGACAGTTTGAGAACTGATGCACATCCTTTGTGCCGATCCTGTGAGGCTTGGGAGATGGCCTTGTCGCTCGCCGCCGAAGCTGCGCTCGACGAGATGGCCTTGGGTGCTGTGATCTCTGCCATGGGCACCCGATGGAAGGAGGGGCATGTCATCCACAGGAATTGATTTTCATGTAGGGTTTTAGTTTCAGATTTGATGGAAATAATTTGATATAGCAATCAAGGGTGTACCGATTGCAATAAAGCGTGAAGCTTGAAGGGTAATGCTGCCTCCCAGCGCTCAAGTACGGATCTAAGTCATATTTGTCTCACAAAGAACATTTGGGGCATAGGACGGTGTACACAAAGAACTTGCTTATTCTACAGAAGACCATCCTGCCCAAATCCAAATCCAAGACCTGCTGTGGCAGGAGGCGATTCAACTTGCCCAGCGAGCAGCAACTTTCCAACAAAGCCCTGGAAGATGTACCATCCAGCAGCAGTTACGCCGTGCATTGATCTTGGCAGGAAAAGTGCGCAAAAACAGCATGACCTGTGCAAAGGTGTCCATTGATGGTGGTTGGTGGAGCTTCATGATGGTCTCATCTTGGAATCATTTGGCTGCTTTGCCATAGTTCGTTTTGAATACTTGTATGCTGTTCTTCGTGTATTTTGCTGAGAAATTATCCCAATCAATCAGTTTTGCCTCGGGAAACAGATGAATCTTTCGCAAGGATACATCGCAATTTGTGAAGGGCAGAATCTCATTGAGTTTTTACGAAGATGTATGTTGTTTGCCAGCAGGAAACAAAGCTTGTTGCATGTTCTTGGAGATTTCTTGTGCTGAACCCTTGAGCGTCCTTCCTCCCATAGTCCTTGGCAAGCTTGCCATGGCGTCCAACGTGCGGACACTGACTGATGTGACGGTGCCAGAGGGAAGATCAGCCGATTCAGCTAGTGCAGATGCTGCATCCCCTCAATCTTGGGCAAAGGTCTCTACGCCAGCTTCTCCTGGAAAGGCATCCGACACCTCGAGTGACGGTTCCAATGAGTTGTCATATTGGTTTGGCAAAGTGAAGGTGCCTCATCCACAACAGTGGGCTCGAAAGTTTTATGATGCTGGCTATGCGGACATGGATGACTTGAAAGCGACAGATGTGAATTTAGATGCAGTGTTCACCGAGCTGACTGTCCCATCAGGTATCCAGGCGAAAATTCGGGACGCCGTCCAAAAGGTGAAAGCTGGAGACGCTGCTCAGACTTCCATGCCACAGGGTGATTTGGATGCAGAAGCTCCTGTTCAATCGGAAGATGGCTCTTGGCTTCCTGGCCTCTTCATGCTTGGCATTGGTGTTGTCAGTGGGGGCGCCGCAATTGCTCTCGCTGGGGAAGCAGCTGTTGCTCTGACTGCCTGCAGGGTTGGTCTTGGAGTTGTTAGCGTCACTTCCACTGTTTCCGGACTTGCCATGATGGCTGGAGACTGCCTGGATGGTGAGACATTGGTGACGATGGAAGACCGCTCCAAGAAGAAGATCAAGGATGTGAAGGCGGGCGACAAGATCTTGAGCTACAACAAGAACAAACTCCGTGTGAAGACCGTGGTTGAGGTCAANAGACCGCTCCAAGAAGAAGATCAAGGATGTGAAGGCGGGCGACAAGATCTTGAGCTACAACAAGAACAAACTCCGTGTGAAGACCGTGGTTGAGGTCAAGGAAGGCTCGAGCAACACCATGCGAGAGCTCTTCTTGCAGGGTCCAGATGGGAAGGAGTTCATGATCAAGGCAACCGGAGGGCATCCATTCTATACCAAAGAAAAGGCATGGGCAGTGATTTCCCCGGATGATGCTCACTTCGATGCATCCAAGCCTGTGAAGAAACTCGCCGTGGGCGACACATTGGTTCTTCGGGGAGGTGCTGGTGCAAAGCTCGTGAAGATTGGAGAAGTGCTGCCAACTCAGAAGACCTACAACCTTGCCATTGACAAGGCAGGCACCTTCTTCGTCGAGGGCATCTTGTCGCATTCAGGCTTGCCGCCCAAGAAGTGAAGGGGCTGAGTCAGCCGAGGATAANCTTGCCATTGACAAGGCAGGCACCTTCTTCGTCGAGGGCATCTTGTCGCATTCAGGCTTGCCGCCCAAGAAGTGAAGGGGCTGAGTCAGCCGAGGATAAGTTATCACACAAGCCCCAACGCGCGGCAGTGTGAATGCCGGGGCGTGCAAAGAGCAGGTAGAGCAGTCTTTGGCTGCAGTTGTTTGTGCATCTTTTTCAACTTAATGTGAAAATGTCCGGCAAGATGGCTGCAATTTCATCTTGCTTTGTAGTTTGGAAATTATACAATGCTATGTTCACTGTAGATGCATAGGCGCTTTCCGTCTACCTTGCTAGCACAGATTGGTACGTTCCCGAGCAATATTTAGTTTGATGCTTTAAGGATGTTGAGGTAGGGAGCCAACACAAGACGTGGCAGATGCATAGACCTTTTCAAAATAGAGCGGTTTGCCATCAACAGCGGTGCTCTCACGGGGGCGGCCTGGCAAAGCTGCCACGCTGTGTCAAGACACATGAGTCGGGTGGCTGAGATAGCACAGGTGTCAACGGCTTTGTTTCATCGGTTGTCCCATGTGCACAGCAACAGAAGAGCGAAGTTTTCAGGTGTCTTCATGATGCTCAAGAGGTTTTGTTATTTGTTTCTTGTCAGGCTTGCTTCTGCAGCCTTTATTCTCAATGATTGCAGGGCCTGTGTGGCCATCGTGCTGCCATGGAATGGTTCGGTCAGTTTGATCTCCTGTCGCATGTGTCCTACCCGTCACTGGCAGACCTGACGGCAGATGTTGTTTCGGCTGCTTCGGCTGTTAGCTCCCAAGCCACAACGGTGCTCGCTGATGTGGCTCCAAACACAGCGAACTGGGCCCAAACCCAAGCACTAGTCGCAGCCGGGGCCGTCGTGGTTGGCGGTGCAGCGTCCTACTTCAGCTTTGAAACTGCTTCTGCTGCAGCCAAAACGAACGACCGGATGCAGGCCAAGGAGTTGTTGAAAATGGTTTATCGGAGTGCAAGCTGGCGGACCACAGCTCGAGCAGCATATGTCCCTAAGCCCTTGGACCAGACAATGCCTATAGAGACCTTCCTGGAACAAGCAAAAGCATCACGCCCGCACCAACTTGCGGTAGAATTACGGTCAAAGGGATGTCAAACTGTCGAAGATTTGGGGCCCTTGCTTGATCGTGATCCTGAGCTTTGGACCAAGATGCGACTGCACTCTGGCCACGAGAAGAAATTGGTTCAAAGCATCAAATTCAGCATCGACGGCTCATGGCCGGCAAACTCCCTTGTTCCAGCACCAGTCATCTCCAAATCCAGGACTGATTTTCCGCACAAGCACAAGTCTTCGTGCTACCTCTTGGCAACTTCCACCATTGTACTTGCAGACCGCCGGTCCGTGCGAGCATCGCAACTTCAAGCTCCAACCCGACTTCAGTCCTTTGACGTGCAGAGAAGTCACATTGCAAACACAAAGGTGGAACGATGCTCTCAAGAGTCCCTGGGGCATTTGGGCCACCGCATGATCAGGAGACTCTGTCTGAACTCGGAAGCTTTGTACAGAGTGACGCTTCTGGACCAGATGATGAAGCAATATACACTTATTGCATTGGAAGGGCAGCCATTGTGGGGCTTGACACAGGAAGGCTACTCCTGGGTTTATGCCGGCAATTGCCACAAGCAAGACCTCAGCGTGGGTGACAAGTTGTTGCACTACAGCAAGAAACTATGTGTGGTTGTTGAGATCGCTACATGGCAGCCACCCAACAGTACAGATCACCGCTTGGTACATCTTTCCTTGCAAGGCATTCCAACCATCTTTATTGATGGGTTCTTAGCTTCAGCTTCTGTCTGAGCACAAGTTTTAAAGATTGCAAAAAAGGAATGTTTTAACACGCAGCTTGAGAGTGAATGCAGCCTGCAATCATGAAGTCATTGGATTGTCTGTTGGCAAGTTGTGTGCCGCATGGTTGCTAGCTACCAAATTATTGTTTGCAATTTCACGTGGATGTTACGTTTCTTTTGGCCTTGAGCTTGCAGAAACGTGCACAGAAAGACGGAACCCACTTGATCTACCGCCTTAATCGTCGCTGCTGGTAGCTAGCTCACCATTCCAAAAGCACACCTTCAGACATAGTGAAGCGGTTTTTTGAAGCGGCCAAGTGTGCTTGTTGACAATGATGATGCACGGTCCTGTCATTTGGAGATGTTTCCTGTTGGAAGTAGGTGCACCATTCAAGGTCAATTAAGGTCATATACTGTAACTCAGAGCGACATAGAGCAGATAGGGGGTTATTGATTTCAAATGCCGGGGGGAAGCGTGTTCAGTGCCAGTGCCAACTGGTTGAAACTGCAGCCGCAACTTCCGACATTGCAGAAACGGAAGGGCGCCCAGTCAGCGCCAAAGGGCAAGAGGAAGCAGCCAGAAGATGCGGAGGGAGGAGCACAACAAGTTGGCAAAAAGACCAAACGTGAAAATGTTGAGACTGCCCAGGCCCAGGGGTACTACCTTAATCAAGTATGCTGCGGCAACCTAAGGGACTCGGCGATTGTGTGTGTGCGCGTGTGTCACATTTGATTTGAAGTACTATTGTTTTGAGAAAACATCACAACATTTTGGCCGGAAGGTCAAGAAGGGCAAGAAGAATCGGAAGGCCTCTTCTTTGACATCCATGAGCCTTGCTTGCACGAAAACTCTGCGATGCATATGCAATTTGCATGTTCGGCCAAGTTCATTGCGATGTGAGTCAGCAAAACGCTTCCATGTTCCAAATGTTTAACCTGCAACTTTGCAACCCCGAAGTGCCAAGGATTCAGCTTGAACTCGGCAGATGGGAGATCATGGACGTTTGCCTTAGATGAATGTCCATGTTTGAAGACTGAAGAAATGCCACTGTCAGAGTCAAAGCGCAGAAAGATGTGAACATTTTGCATCATTGCCCAGCTGATTCTCCTAGGCCCAGGCATTCATTTGCATCCCATCGCAGAAAGTACCAGATTGTTTGTACTCTGTTGCTTTTCTTCTACCACTTAAACCCGTGACTGATCTGTGATGGTGTGACAAGTTTACATTTTCTTCGCCAATACCACAAAGGGTTGAAAAGTCGTGTTAAACAGCAAAGATGCCCCATGTTTCTAATGTACTTTTCCGGGACGGCAACATGTAGTTTTGCATCTCAGGACAGCTTGGTGGAGGCCTATGACCAGCACGTCTCTCCAGTTCTGGGAGGTAACGACACTCTGCGAAATGAGCAGAAGCGTAAGCGCCACCTGGAATCTTGGTAGCTCGGCAAAGCTAAGTTGAAACCAAGATCTTGTTGGATGCATTTTATGATGGTGTGCAATGAAGCATTGCTGCAATGAACATTTGACTTGCTGCCTCCTTTTAAGGAAAACAGATCATGCATGATCCACAGGATCCTGGATCAATGTCACCAGACTTGACTAGAGATTGTATATCGTTTTTTGCATCAGCAGGGGTTGTTGCTACAACAGCCGCAACATTTGCACCTTGGCATTTCAGCGATGCCCAAGGCTTTGGTCGCGGCTTTTTTTTCCACTGCTTCCCCTGGGAGAACCGACGACCACCACCATCTCAGCAGGGGATGAAGCCTTGCAGCGGAAACTTTGCAACGCCGGACTTTCCAAGAAGGTCAGGGGAGCAAAGTTGCTATTTACTTTGGGGAGATGCATCCCAGTGGGCATACAATGACCTTGGTATAAGCCATTCGCGTATGAGATTTACCGTTGTGATGTGTGTGTGTGTGTATGTATGTATATATATATATATATTTGTAGAATATGTATGCGATGTTAAACCATATACTCAGCGACATGCATATCTGCAACACATCTATCGTTGGCCCCAGGAGGCCCGGCGCCGAATCGAACGACTCGCAACAGTCTTGTCCAGCGAAATTCAAAGTTCAACGGAGAAGATTGTTGTGCAGGTGGAAGAAGATACGATGACACTTGGCCATGACATGCCATGATAATACATTGGTGATGCTAGTAACCCCATGTGACATGTCATCGAAGGTACTTTAAAGGGCGGCTGCACCCCTGACGTTTGTTTATTTTTGAAGTCAGCTGTTTGCAGACAAGATGAAGTTCAAACATCAACTGAAATGGGTCAGGGGTAATTTGTCTTCCTTGTTTCACCTTGGCACCCCAATCCAAGTTCTAGATTTCAGGTATGTCACTCTCACAAAGACATGGCATGAAGTGTCATGTTTGAGGACAACACTGAAGTGTGGCAAGAGACAAGTGCAGCTTCTGCCAGAGTATTTTGCGAAACTGAAGAGTTTGACACAGCGCAAGGCGGAAGACTTCAACCAGGCCGGGCTTGCCTTTTGGACAAAGTTCACGGTGCATCATTCAGTGTGCCGCGGGCAAAAAGAGATGTTAGTACTGCTGGAAGGAGATTTAATGCCAGCTTTGGACTGTCGCTTATGCACCTTTTGTTTGTTTGATTCACACCAAATCGCTGTTTTGACGAGATGTTGACCGCGCGAGGCTGCTTTTCTGGTCTTAGCCAGATATCGCATTTTGCAGGTCCATGACAAAGGCCTGGAACTGAAGGTTTCAGAAGGCCATTCTGAAGCACCCATTGTGTTACTTTGAAAAAGGGGGGATACCGGGATACCCCATACAGTCCAAAGCTTCCATGAATTTTACTCAAAAGAATATCGGAGAATCTGAGACCCATGATTTCGCGCAGCCCATCCAGGTGGCGGTAACCAGGGTGCCATCCCTCCAGCGGTGTTCAATGCTTTGAGAGAATGGTGGCCAAATTCAGAGCCTGTCGAAGCATTTGCATCCCCTTTGAACCTTGGAATTTGAGAGAAGATGAGAGAAGGAGATGGGTTTGTCTCCACAGTATATGGTTATACCCCCAAATTCCCAATTTATTTCCACTATTGACCTGATGAGGACTATGATGATGAAGCTGCGGATTTGAATAAGGGTACACTGATTTTGGGCAAATTCAGATAAGTGAAAATCTGGTCTGCTTGTTTTGCTGATGTTGGTGAACAGATGTGACAACTTTCAGCTTCGCTTTGAGGAACACATTGGCTGGAAAGGGATCCTTGTCTGACTTCAACCTTTTTCAGACGCATCAGCTTGTCCTGCTTTAAACGTTTCCGAGACATGATGAATACATTGGCAACCATGGAAGAAAACCCTGCTAGACTTCAACTCAAACGTTGCACCTTCTTACCTCATTATCTCATCTCTCAACTTCGTCAGTTTGTTTTGCCACGTTGTGCCTGTGTGTGGTGCCAAGGAAGTTATCACAGCGCTTTTAGCGACACTGATGGCATCTTCGGCTCCAGAGGATCCTTCTTTGATTCGAGCTTCGAGGAAGGCAGGGAGAACACATTCAAGGCCATGCGAAATGTTCAAACATGTGAATATTGATGTATTGATTCATTTGGTTTCATCAGGTGTGTCGTTATCAGACATCTTGAAGTTGAGATGAAAGCAACTCGATTGTCAAAGAGACCCGATGGAGAGATTATCACTTCAGATCGTGACATCCAAATTCAATGTGTTTGTTTCACCATGTTTTACCCTTCAATCACCCTATTACACCCCCAAGTACAGGGGCTGGCCAGGTTTGGTCGAGGTGAATCCTCCATTTGATGAAGACTTGGTGCTGCGAGCTGCGAACTTTTGTCAAAGCTGCCTTGAAGAAGCTGAGCTTGGAGCCTTCGAAATGTAAATCACTGCAGATCGTTCAGTTGGATACGCAGGTTTTTTTGTGTTTCTCCGCCAAATAACTAAATGACTGGTTTATAACAAAGCGTGAGATTGGAATTTTGGATTACAACCTTGTGATTTGGAGTTCTGATTGACATTGAAAGGCCTGAAACCCTTCTTTAAAAGAAGTGGAAGCCGCCAGCCCTGTCAACAATGCTCATGACCTGTGGAGACCAGGACGCAAATCGTTGGCGTTTGTGATCATCATTCCAGAGACAGCCCCTGGGCACAACTTTGTGTCATCAAAACGCAGGGATTTTGAGAGTTGGGGATGGATTTTATACCTAGACCTATATGATACCATATTTGGGGGAATGAACATCCATAAATCCCTGCTATGTAGCTTCATTCAATGTGAAAACCAGGGTATTGTTGGGTTTTTGATTCTCAGTTTGTCCTCAGATCACATTGGATCCCCAGATGTTGGTGGAGAAAGACCGATGGTTCGCCAGGATTGGCCAGGCCATGCCGCCTTTCTTCAGTCGAAGTTCAAGAAGTGGTCCCTGTCTCTGCCCAGTGGAAGTCATTTCTACCAAGTTGGACACTTGATGCAACGTGGCACGTGAGAGGAATATGTTCAACACTTGGGAAATTTACGAATCCAGAGATTTTAGGATCTTGATGAGTTCAAAGATATTGCAAGATGCTATGAAGAGGGAGAGTCGGGTTTTCTTTTTGCGTGCAAGTAGTTGAAGAACATCTTGGTACAATCTCGATTTCAGGACGATGGTATGCTGTGTTGGTGACACTCAGGAAATCAGCATGTGAATCGTCAACGTTCATATCCGGCTTCCCGCAATACCACGGTGTTGCTCCTGGCTTCACCAATGATCAAAAAGGCTAAGCTCTTGCGACACAGGATCGATGAAGCCTTTCGACTCCGTCCATGACTCTAAGGGAACAGAACAACGCAGAGCAACGTGCGCAGAAACACAGTGGTACACTCCAGCCAGACGTCAGGCCAGGCAGACTGTAGATTCGCTTGAGCATGAGGTCCACAAGTTGGTTTGTAGAGCTGGTGGAAGTCGGTGGTTGCCATTCCGGCGTCCACACTGGTGTTGCTGGGGAATTGCATGGACATGACCAAGAAGAGGATGTAGTTTCGAACATATGCAGTTTCCATCAGTTTCGTCACAAGGCTGCTTTCGGCGCAAGGTGATGAAAATCAAGAAACAAAGAGCGGAGGTGGCCAGAAACTTTGTATGTTCCGCCAACCATTGCAATACTGAAACTGGGTGGCGACGAACTTCCGCAGAGCATGCTTTGGTGCAGCTTAGTCGCTCAATGTCTTGAGTTACCTTGAGTCTACACCTTGAGTATTCAAGACTGTTCCGAAGAGTTGAGGCAGTGATTCCAGAGTGTTTCAGAGAGTCAAAAAGGAGCACCCTCCTCATCACTGAAAAGAGCTTGAAAAGATGGCTCCAATGTGCAGCAGGCCTGGATTTGAAGTATGAACCAGATCGAGTCCATGGCACAACGTCAGGTTTCATCTTCCAATTCCATGATGCTTTGATAAACAAACTTGATTCATTCTACAATTTCCAAATCTGTCAGATCTTCCTATGACTTTGCAGCACTTCGCAGCACTTCAGCCAAGCTGAAGAGTCGCATTTTGCGTCCTCATTGCGTCGTCATGTCGCCTGCTTCGGAGAGTAGCACGGAGTTCGAGTCTTGCGCCAGCCTGGCGGAGACCATGGCCGAGACGGTGGCCGAAACCGTGGAGACGGCAGATACCGTCACCGCCATCACGGCCCAGGCACGGACCACAGCTGGAGGTTTCTGCATGGAAAAAGACGGTAGATAGATATTGGTAAGATGTGGCTTGTGGGACCTCTGAAAGCTGCAAAGTGAAATGCTGATAAAATGTGATATGGTTGGCTTTTAGAACATGATTTGAATGATTGTCCTGAAGATCTCACCTTAAAAAAGTACTGTACTCTTTGCCACACCACTCCAGTTGCATGTCAGGAGTCTTTCGACGAGGCGTATGAAGAGTTGGAACAGCTCGGACGAGGTCCGAAAATCTTGGACTATTCCAAGGTATCCTCTGTTCAGAAAAGTTGCGTGTGACAAGAAGTGTTGCGTTTCAACGTTTAAAATTGTTTAAAAGAAAGTCAGATCTCTAAAGCTTTGTCGTTTCTGAAGTTTTTGACAAAGCTATGCCGTGTCGTGGATGCTTTCATGGCTGTGAGGTGAGTTTGGCATCGTGCGACGTGCCTTTCACCGCAAGACTGGGAGACAGGTGGCTGCAGCTGGGCTGCACCACAAGAGTCTGGACATACTATGTGTGGACATAATTGGACCCTGAAAACTGGAAACCATCATGGAAGGAACTGGTCAACTAGTTCAGACTAGTGAACCTTGGCTTGAATCTGTGGCCTGCGGAACTGTTGGGAGAGCTCCCTCTAGTCTTGTTTTCAGGTCAAACATATGCCAAAGACGACGAAGAGCAGAGAAGAATTGGCCAATTTATCTCAGCTCACTGGCCATGATGCTTTGGTCGATGGAGAGGGGTGTGAGAGCAGATACTATCTTTGATACCCAAAAGTCAAGCATGAACCAGCGGGACACCATGAAAACATAAATAGTAAAATTGTGTCAAAACAGTCATCTCACTAGCATTAATCCTTTTGTCAGCTTCCATCCTTCCACTTAGTTTACCTTGAACATTAAATCCTGACATGAATCTGATTCTGGCGAAGCTTTTGAAATTCTACATCCCTTGAACACTTGAGTTGCACGGGTGATTGACAAGCCCAGCTTCGCCAACCCTGTCAGCTTCCCAGGAAAACATTGCAAAGTTGTTGAACCATTATGAGACGGACGAGGAGCCGAATGAAAAGATACAGTATGCAAACTGCCAACTATTCCTGAACATGTTTCTGAAGATGTTTGAAGCGCAAAAAACATGTATGAAAGTTCAGCAGAAGCATCAGCAAAACAGTTTTGACACGTACAGAAAACCTGTCACTGCAGGAGCTCCTATTGGTTTTGGAGCTCTGCGACGAAGGTTCCTTGAGCGACTTCCTGGTGAAGCATCTCAAGGCCCAGAACGCATGGAACGGTGTGGAAATACAAAGGTCCTTTAAAGGTTTACCAGGTTTACCTGTGATGTAGCTGGAAACAAACTGCAAACTGCAGCAACCGTTGTTTGAAAAGGAAGAGCTGGTGCTTTTGAATACTTTTTGAACAGATTCAACAGGTTCAACCATTTCTTAAAGCCGCTTCGACACCAGGGTCGACGTCTTGGTGACGAAGAATGTGCTCTGCTGATGAAGTTCCCCAGCTGCAAGCTCTGTCAATCCCACTGTCGTTCCAACGTCTGGTGAGTGAGGCAACTTCTTTCGGCTGTGAAGCACTGCCATGACTCCGGTTTGGTTCACAACGACCTCAAGTTCGACAACATCATGTGCCTCGATATGAAAAACAAAGATCTTAAAGATCTTGGGAATCTTGGGTGTTGTGGCATGGAATGATTGGCTGTGCTGTGGTTGCTGGTAGGGTGTGATAGGCAGTCTGCTCGCAGGTTGGCATCAAGTGCTGCTCTTCCAAAACTTAAATTGATCGACTTTGGCAATGCCCAGTCCTCCACCAAAAAAGCACCAGTAGCTCCTCAGCTCCTTTCAGTGGGTTGGTGACGACATGATGATCCAAAATGAGTTTGCTTGTTTCAGATTGTTTTTGAAGTGTTTCAAACTTTAAGACACGAGGGCAAAAGATCATTCCAACAGCATGAGTGGGGCCAAACAGCTGCTGCTAGTGTTTGCACCAAGCAGGTCAACTGCTTTGAGGACTCCACAATGTTTTTCTCTGTGTTGATGTCGTCTCTTCAACCTTCGGTATCGAACGATAACAATGATTCGGTTTTTGCAAAAACGTCCTTTGGATATTCGCATATTTGTTCAAGATTCTTGATGTGAAAAGATGTGCATCTCAGGATGACATGTGGTTTGTGGGCATCATCTTCTACCAGCTGATCACTGGTCAACCATTTTTTCAGATGGATAGCGACGAGTTGGAATCGATGGATGAGCAGGGAGTCTGCGTCTCAGGGCGGCTGCAACGGCCCAAAAAATCATGGAAGCGCTGTTCCGGAAATTCCACATTTCATGACTTTCTGCAATTGGGTTTCCTCATGTTTCCTCAACTGGAATTTCCGGGAACCCTGAATCTCGGAGGAACTTGCCGCATTCGCCTTGCTGTTTGGAGATGATTGACAATCATGTTGACAGTTTTGATCTCAGGTTTTTGTTGACCCTGGATCGATGCAGTGTGATGCTTTCTATGTCCAGCTTCGCCTTTCCGTCGCGAAGCGATTTGGCAACAGCGACTTGGCGATATCCAAGCAGCATCAAACAGATTGCATAAGGTCATCTATTCACCATCTCTTTGCTGTACATTGATGTACATTGATGTACATGGACTCACCGCCTTGCAAACAGTCGAAACAAGTTTAAAAGAATGCACAAAGTCAGTTCGTTTGCATCTCGCCTTATCCACAAACCCATGGACGAAGCGTGGGCGCAGCATGGCGCAGCAAAGGCATCACCCTGGACCTTCTGTCCAAGATGCTCCAAACGAACCGAAACGTTCGCAGGATCCTCAGCTCGCTCTGTCAAGGCATGGCTTATGGCGAAGGCAATGGGAAGGCACGGCTTATCCTCAGGTATTACGGCAACTGATGCATTGGACCACCCCTTCCTTT
This sequence comes from Symbiodinium sp. clade C Y103, assembly GCA_003297045.1. NCBI lineage: Eukaryota > Dinophyceae > Suessiales > Symbiodiniaceae > Cladocopium > Cladocopium sp. clade C. The sequence continues at coordinate 260,667 of BGPT01000760.1, forward strand.
TGCGCCTTCAGGACTGGAGTGAGCCAAAGCTGAATACACTCCATCCTGTTTGACAGATCGTCGTTTCCAGCTATAAATGATCACCAATGGATAATGTCAACCCTGGATTGACTAACCATGATTGATTAATTAGGTAGGTAGGTTCCCCCCAAACAGTGATGATTTGCTAGTTTAACGGCAACCCCCCTGATTAAGCAGATCCGGGGCTGACATTATACACAATCGTAAAACCATGTAGATGTCCACATTGAAATGGACAAAACCATCCAAAACCCACATAGAACTTCTGCATCTTCTGCTTCTGCTGCAGCCGTTGTGCAAAACTGCGCTTCAGGAGCGCTTCGAGAAGGGCGACGAGCGCAGAGCAAGTTTGGAAAGTCTCGGAAACGTACAGGGCCCAGGATCCAATCTGGTCATGGACTGGATCTCATTGTTTTTTCTCGTGAAAATAACCACTTGAAGGGGACATGATAAACATTGCATTCAACCATAGCATTTTGGAGGTACATGTTTGCAGACAAACTCTTTTTCTTGCATTCAACCATGCATTTTGGGACGTTAAGAATTTTGACATATTTTGACGTCTGGTTTCACGTCAAGCCTTCGTGGATTAAAGCTCGACACAGCCGTGTCTGAGGTGTCCACCGCACCAACTTTGGCCTGAGCCAAGCTGTGAAACATGTCGCCACATGTCGCCACCATGTGTCTTTAGTGCTTATGTGCTTACTCTCTTTTGACTTAGCAGGTTTGCCGTTTTTTGCCAGGAGCTTGTGATAGTCGACAGCGCATGGGGAAAGCATGGGAAAGCATGGTTTGCAGTAATCGATTCATGTCACAATGTCAATTCCATGGCTCTGGCAGAAATTGGCACAGTGAAACCTGACCCGAAGCGGCGCAGTTGCGCAGGGTTGTTTGAGCCCCCAATTACATTTGATTCTTTGATTCTTTTCCATTGCTTGTGGCACGCACCGCTTTTCCAGCCTGGGTCACATCAAAGCTTACTTCTGACACTTAGTGAAAAAATGCTTTTCTGTCTCGACCCACAACGACCCACATATTTGTCGCTGGATCACTCAAACTTGGTGAGAAGTGCTGTGTCAAATGTGTTTTCCTCGAATTCACTTGGATCCCGCTGAACGAAGTGGGCAGGGGAGCAGAAGGCCTCCCGTACGGAGTGCGAATGCTGTACAGGGCATGACTCCACCAGTGTCATGGGAGGCTCACAAGGGTTTGGAAATGTTTGGAATATGTTTGCTTATTATTAAGGGCTGCCGCCCCTGCCGCCGACCCCGGAAAAAGGATTGTCCAACCGCTAGGCTCAAGTCTTTCCTGGTACCTTGTGGATCACGAGTTCCATACT
>BGPT01000760.1:262031-293297 GCA_003297045.1 Symbiodinium sp. clade C Y103
TTAGTAGGCCTTGACCTGTCCTTGGAATGAGAAGCAATGTTGTGAAGATTCATTTTGAGGCAACTATTTTGGATTTAGCGTTTTTCTGCTCCCTGATGCGGGCAACGGCCCCCAGTGCCTAACGTTGCTTTCTGAACCTACAAGAAAACTGGCTGTATTCCAGCCGTTAACTGCTTCTTTGCCAGCCGTTTAGACTCCAAACCGGCACCCTCGCCACAGCCAAACAGCATGGCCCTGAGGGACGAACCGGGCCTGCGGGCAACGGCCCCCAGTGCCTAACGTTGCTTTCTGAACCTACAAGAAAACNCCAGCCGTTAACTGCTTCTTTGCCAGCCGTTAAGACTCCAAACCGGCGCCCTCGCCACAGCCAAACAGCATGGCCCTGAGGGACGAACCGGGCCTGCGGGCAACGGCCCCCAGTGCTTAACGTTGTTGTCTGAACTTACAAGAAGACTGGCTGTCTTCCAGCCGTTAACTGCTTCTTTGCCAGCCGTTAAGACTCCAAACCGGCGCCCTCACCACAGCCAAACAGCATGGCCCTGAGGGACGAANCTGTCTTCCAGCCGTTAACTGCTTCTTTGCCAGCCGTTAAGACTCCAAACCGGCGCCCTCACCACAGCCAAACAGCATGGCCCTGAGGGACGAACCGGGCCTGCGGACAACGGCCCCGAGTGCCTAACGTTGCTGTCTGAACTTACAAGAAAACTGGTTGTCTTCCAGCCGTTACGGCTCAAACTTCCAGCTGTAACGGCTCAAAAACGGCGCCCTCGCCACAGCCAAACGCCACCTAATTTCGTGCCCAAAACACATGGAAAGTTGAAAAAAAAGTGCCTAACGTTCTTTCTGAATTCCTATAGAATGAAGACATTTGGCACGCTGCAGGCGTGCTGCTGCTGCTGCTGCTGCTGCTGTTGCTACTACAAGAAAACTGGCTGTATTCCAGCCGTTAACTGCTTCTTTGCCAGCTGTTAAGACTCCAAACCTGCGCCCTCGCCACAGCCAAACAGCATGGCCCTGAGGGACGAACCGGGCCTGCGGGCAACGGCCCCCAGTGCCTAACGTTGCTTTCTGAACCTACAAGAANATGGCCCTGAGGGACGAACCGGGCCTGCGGGCAACGGCCCCCAGTGCCTAACGTTGCTTTCTGAACCTACAAGAAAACTGGCTGTCTTCCAGCCGTTAATTGCTTCTTGGCCAGCCGTTTAGACTCCAAACCGGCGCCCTCGCCACAGCCAAACAGCATGGCCCTGAGGGACGAACCGGGCCTGCGGACAACGGCCCCGAGTGCCTAACGTTGCTTTCTGAACTTACAAGAAAACTGGTTGTCTTCCAGCCGTTACGGCTCAAACTTCCAGCCGTAACGGCTCAAAAACGGCGCCCTCGCCACAGCCAAACGCCACCTAATTTCGTGCCCAAAACACATGGAAAGTTGGACAAAAAAGTGCCTAACGTCCTTTCTGAATTCCTATAGAATGAAGACATTTGGCACGCTGCAGGCGTGCTGCTGCTGCTGCTGCTGCTGCTTCTGCTGCTGCTGCTGCTTTGCTAAGCGCATCCGAAACAGCCAAACGCCACCTAATTTCGTGCCCAAATCACATGAAAAGTTAGGAAAAAAAGTGCCTAACGTCCCTTCTGAATTCCTATAGAATGAAGACATTTGGCACGCTGCACGCGTGCTGCTGCACCTGCCGAGGGCTGGCGGCTGCTCCTGGGGCTGCTGGGACTACTGCTGGGGACGTTGCTCCTCCTGCTCCTGCTGCTACTGCTGTTGTTGTTGCTGCTGCTGGAGGCTGCCGAAAAGGTGCCTAACGTTACTTTTTGAATCCTTTTTGCTACTATTGCTAAACAACCTCGAAAAAAAACACCTGCCGGGGAGAAAGCACCATGCTACTGAGAGACGAAACACTTGCTGCTGCTGCTGCTGCTGCTGCTGCCACTACTGCTGGGGGCTGCTGCTAAACAGCCAAACAAAACTGCTGCTGCTGGCTGCTGTGCCTGCTGTGCAACCTCTCCGGGGTCGGCGGATTTCATTACTTTAAGATTTACCACACAATCAGACAGAACTCATTGTGATCTATTGAAACCCCAAAGACTTCCCACGGCCACGGTTAGAAAGTGTTAGGCCGTAAAGGATGCTCCGCTGAGTGTCGTCAGCCTTACTTTCTGATCACTAGCATGGCTTGAGAAGCGTTCACCGCCAAGCCTGTGCAATTAGCATCACATTGCCATTGTGTCCTGCATGCACACAGTGTGGCATTATGTCGCATTTGTGTCTCGGGGTTGGAGGCATTTTGAACTTCCAACCCCTGTGCCAGCCTCGGCCCCGGAAGATTTTTGACTTCAAATCGTCGACTGGGCACGAGTCTGACACCAATTCCTGAAATCGACATGGCAGAGCATTTGTGGTAGGAATGACTCGGAATGCAAAGAAGGACAAAGTCAAGAACCACATGGAAAAACAAGGAACAAGAAATAACAAGAATTTGTTCCAAATTTGCGGTGTTCATGTTATTTTTCCTGAGAAGTGTCGCACAAAGCTGCCATTTGCCCGTCGCTGGTTTGCCAAGCCTTTGGAGAGCTTGGTCCAGTTCGGAAGGCTCCTTGGTGCACGTTGTGGTTGAGTCCAACGATCTTTTTTGTTGCTGAAAACGGAAATCTGTGAAACATGATGCGAATGGATCCACAAATTCTGGTAGTTCTTCCGGGGTAATATGTTGAAACTCCTAATTTTTTGGGGTGGTCAATAGTTCTCACCCGTATCCAGATCTGCTGGCGTGCACGGAGAGCTTTCCAGATGCCACAGGCCATTTGTACAGCCAGGCGTTGGTCATTTTGGAATGCCAGATTTGATGTTGTTTGGATGTAGCATGCGGTTGGGAATAGCTGGATAGAATTCTCACCAGGCCTTTATTGGACTTGATGTTGAGAACCTTGGGATAAGATGAGTTTACCATATACATATATTGTGTGTACATATATAAATCATATATATATATATAAATCATATATATATATATATACATTCCACCAAATTTGCTAAAACCTAAAGTTCTAGCAGGGGATCAATGAACCACCAGTCCTCATAACTCAAGTTTCACGCTTTTACTGTTTTCCAAGCCATGAAGAGCGTTAAAGAAAAGGTGATGGCATACATCAAAATGCCCAGTGGCATTGCCTTTCTTCAACATTGTAAAGCGGATGACACAACTGTAAAGTGTTGTGGATCTTCGAGCCGCATTCTCAGTGGTAGATTCTGCTACGGATGGTAAAGGTGATTTTTCGATCAAAAAGGGAGCAGTTTGAATGTTGACCTTGCGTTTCACTAGGATAAAAATGAGGGCTCACTTTTGAGGTTTTCCTGAAAGATTGGCGATTTCAGAGCGGTAAGGGCATCTTGTGACTTTGTCCCGCAGAATTTCCGCCTCTCGGTTCTGGGACGCGAAGCAGACTCGAAGTGGTTCAATGGCGAAGTGGCTTGGAAATATCGACTTTCTTGGGGCAATGGCGTTGGAAATCTACTGTCAGAATTGCAATTGCAATCCAGACCTATGAGACCTCTCCCTTTGCTTTCATTTGCTCGCGTCATTTAAGCCATTAACCATACCTTATTGGGATTTGTTGGGTATTTCAAGGGTTTATATTACCTCATTGGTGATTGCAACCTCTAATCAAGATGCCTGTTAGCCACCCATGGGAGGTGTGCTCCGCTGAGGCCGCTGCTGATTTTTCAAATCGGCACCAACAATTGGCAGCGCCAGGGCGAGTTTGCCCCGGGCAGTGGCATTCTTCATGCCTCTTTCCATCAGACCATGAATAGTATCTTGACCGAATCTGCCAGGTGCACAGTTTCAACGCCTACATGGCAAAACTCTCATGTACGGTTTTCAATGGATTGATTTGAGGAAAAAACTGTGAAATATCAAGAAATCATGGTTTTTACATATTTTTACTATGTTGTTGCCATATGTTACCATGAAAAATCAGTGGTTCCTGGTAGATTTCCCTTTTCTAAACCCGTTGTGGAGCCCAAGGTATGGACGGAGTGAAGTGCTTCTCCATTTATCCCAGCAAGGTGCAGACGGACCCCGAGGACGCACGGGGTATCCATGGGAATGGGGATAGCGTTGGGATAGATATATCTCTAATGGATAAGAAAGGATCATCGATACAATGGACAAAAAGGGGATACAGTCCCATCTATAGTGGATGTCTACAGAAGTACAGATATGTTACGTTGCCTATAATCAGCAATACTCATGGGATAGAATTGGGTTGTCATCGGCATATTTATCCAAATTTGGGTATGACAAATGGAGATATACGTGGGATAATGATGTGATATCATTGCGCCGGGATACAATGGGGTCAATAATCAACAAATGTGTAGAAACGCCTGCCTAATTGATTGCTAACCTTTTATTTCCTATGAACATTGCCATGAATTGGAGTAAACCCACGTAAATCCCACATTTTCAGATGCACCCATTTTCATGTCGTCGAGAATTCACCAAGTTGCATCGTTGTCCTAAAACTGACCAAATATACCTCAGCCTCATAGCCACTTGGAGTTTTGAGCAGTGTCGGGTTCGTGATTTCATTAAGGGTCCTGCGATCTCAGAATGACATGGACATGGAATGCTCTGTGAGGATGATGATACCTTTCGAGTCTTCAAGATCAACCATGACATTCCGATTTGTGAATCGGTGAGCCCAAACTCCTCTTACCGGTGGCACTCCATGAACGACAAAGAGTACCAAGCCTACTTGAACCGTTTGGAATCAGAGAAACCAAGCTGCAATAATCTGCATTAGCTGCATTTCTGAAACAGAAACCAGTTGCAAGTTACTTGGATCCTGGGTGCCCCTGTGTCACTGTGTTGAGCTAAGCAGCCAAGATCAGCTAAGGATTTGTGCTTTCATGGACCAGGTAGAAGCAAGGGAGGGCAAGGAGTTTGACTATCTCATCTCGCACCATGCCTTTACGAATGCCATGACTGCGGCCCAGATTGTCGAGAGACGGCACAGGGAGGGAAAGACGAAGTTGAAACATTTCAATTTCGTTCACGGCACTGCATTGAAGATGTACATCAAGGAGAAAGAGGGCGATCCCGAGTACCCCATGCGATTTTTGACCAAGTGCCAGGGCAGCGGTGTCTTCAGTGGGATTGCCAGCACCCAAGGCGTTTGGGTGAACAGTGAAGATTACATTGGAAAATTCTTGGATTGTTTCCCGCAATATCCCAAGCAAAACTGCGTCTTCTCCCGCATCGGCGTGAACCAAAAGATCTTTTGTCCCAGAGGCACAGAGGTAGCACCTGGGATGCACTTACGACGCAGGGGTTTCGGGAGTTTTTTAGTGAATTGAAAGATCAGGGGCTGAAATGGGTTGGTCTGTCTTGTTGGCTCATATTCTGAATACTCAACATGTCATAGTTCTTCCGGTTTTCCCCACCCTATGTTTACCCAGAAAGGTACCGTAGCAATTTCATATGATGTCATGTAATGTCTCACTATTTTAGGAAACCGGAACGGGTCATCATTGAAGTTTCACAGACCTGAGGCACGAGACCTGGCCAAACACCTGCGCGAAGAAGATCGCGGAAAGGTGGGCAGCATGAAACGCCTGGTGACCTTCGTAGGGAAGTTCGCCGATTGGAAGCGTCTGGATGCCGTGCTCTATGCGGCCAAGGAGTACGAGGCGCACGAGTTTCTTCGGATTCTTTTGAAAGGAAAGAGGATGGGGTTTGACGAGGAAGGAAACTCTGTTTTTTGATATGTTATTCTGTGTTTTTTTCATGAGAACATTATAATTGGATATACCCAATGGATTCATTCTAGGTCTTGTGATGGTAAAGATGTTTCTTGCCCCAAGTAATGCGACAGTTTGGGTTTCCTGTACTTAGTTGGAATTTCAATTGACGAAAACATAGTTTGCTTGCTTTGTCGCCATTTTATGATTTCATGAGATTGTCCTGAGAGTGAGACTGAACCTGTTCTGTCTCCAGCAAAGGCAGTAAGCTTAAGATGCAACTTGCAAGTCTCAGCGCATCACCCGGCCATATCGTCCACACCCCTTCATTAGTTCCTTTTTCTAGCCGACGGAAATCATTTCTGCTCAGTGAGGATGCTTCTCACCTGGCAGGTTTGGCAGGTTCATGTCAGGCAAATATTAATCTTCGGCTGGCAGAATCCACTGATTCAGTATAACAACTTTGGGAAGAAACAAATGCTTGGAACTGTTGCCTTTCGATGTTGCTCGGTTTGGCTTCGGCTGTCCAGTTCCGGGCTCATGGGGTCAGCATCGGAATGCCTCTCAATATCTTTCAATGTTCAGCTTTGATTTGGTGGAACTTCCAATCCCATCTCTGCCCCTTCCTATCCTGTCTTCTTTGTTCGACCTTCATTCCAGTGGGTTTATCTGAACATTAGCCTACCCGGTTCACCATCCCATGCTTTAAAACACAATAATTACCATATAAAAAAATAAAAAAGATCTAAAATCAGCCGAATAAAGGGGGAGTGGTTGAATGGATAATTCAAGATGGACAGTCCCACGTGGTACGTCGTTTCTCAGGCGACCTTCCCGGATCTTGGCACAGCCATTGTGGGCACAGGGCCACCAGAGGCCATCGCACTGTACGAAGGACTTTCCAAGTCCTTGGGACTGCAACGGACCGTCTTCCTGGGCCCAAAGAGTCACGTGGCCAACGAAGTGTTACCGGGTTGGGATGTGGTTTATTGATGAGTCTCCGGTTGTGAGTTTTGATGAGTTATAGGGGAAAAAACACCAAACAATTTTATGGAAGTTAAATGATGGGATGATGATAGTAGTAATAATAACAACAAAACAACAATAGCAATAAAAATCGTAACTGTGAAAATGATAAACACAAAATTTCAATGATAAACCACTTTAACTGCCTCAGGGTCCCCATTTTGCCCTTGCAAGATGATACCAGTGTCCCAGGTCAGGATGTTCTTGCTGAGCTTTTCTCAATGTCGGAGGTTGGTATGCAACTTGGCAGAACTTGGCCAAATGCTGTGTTTGGCTCTGTTTCCACTTGAAAAAGGTACTGTATCTCCTGCAATCCTTTCCAAGAATCTGAACAACTTCTTCTTTTGCTTCCTTAAAGTTCTTTTTCGCAAAGCAGTCTTGCAGATAAAACCACTTGCATTCCAGTCTTCAACACATCCTTATTCACAGAATCACCACTTACAGATCCGATTTCTCTACCAGCCTCCCATCCTGATGATTGTCGTTTTCTAAATGGTCATTTTCTCCTCTTGTTCTACCCAATCTGGCACAATCGCTATCATCCCAGGTTCCCATCATACAAAGAGCCTTTCGGCATGGTCTTCATCGAATGCATGGCCTGTGGTACTCCCACCATCGGCGCTAACAGCGGTGGCCCCACGGAGTTCGTCAAACCGGGGCAGGGCGTCCTGGTCGAAGAGGAAGCCGACTGGCGCACGGAGCTGGGAATGAAGAGGCAGGGCTGCAGGGCGCTGTTTGATGTTTTCTGGGGTAGAGAAAGATGAAATATCTGATGAAATGTGATGAAAAGAAACGTGGCAATGTTGATGTGGAAATATGTGGAATTTTGCTTGATGTTTTTGTTGCTGTTCTGAATGTTATGGGCATGTTGGGCTTCCAATCACCCTTTCGAGGCTGGGCTCCAAGGTGGCAGCTCAAGTGACCAAAGCCTTGCAGATGAACTGGAAGCGAAGTATGGGAGCTTCCTGCGTCGATTTTGTCACCACCAATTTCTCCACCTTGGCGCAAGTTCCTGGATTTAAGCCTAGTTGATTGATGATGATGATGATGATGATGATGATGATGATGATGATGATGATGATGATGATGAGGAGGAGGAGGAGGAGAATGAGGATGGGGATGAGGAGGAGTCATGATGTTGATATCAATTATGAACCCACCATTTTTTCGAATCTTACCCGTAGATTCCCGCATTTGCATATCCTCATTTCTCCATATAGGTCCACCATGTCGTGAATCCGGTGCCCCTGGATCCACTGAAACGATCCGAGGTTCGAGGTATGCTGAGCAACATGGAAGAGTGGTCGGCCAGCGCGGAGGTCGCCACATGTTTCCGCAACTTCACAGGTGGATCCCAGATCTCCAAGAGTCAACTCCTGCAGGTGCTCAACAAACTCCTCCCAGGCGCCTGATGAAAAAACAAGGGTGAGAACCCACCAAAACGCACCAAAAAAAGTAGGTATTATAAGTGACGATAAATGGTTTGCCAGACTAATAGATACTAATAGAACATTGTTGATGATGATAGCTTTGAGTGTGTTAGTTGCATTGTCATGAGAAATCGGAAGGTATTCGTAGAAAAATTGAAGTGCCTTTCCAAATGTGTAAAGTGTAAAGTAATGTAAAGTGGTATTTGCGAGTGATAAAACAGGCTGTGCATTTCGATGTACAGTGCAGGACGCAGCACGACAGTCTGTGAACAGATATTGGAGAGCTCAGGGGCTTTACACGGTGAGGCCAGATCCAGGGAGACCAAGGACTCGGACTGACTTCTCAAACTTCGCAAGTCCTTGGGAACAGGTTTTGTTCAAAAAGTGACATGCAACACAAATCAACACCATAGGTTTGGAGGAACATTAGAATTTGATATGCATTTTACTCGAATTTTGTGAAAGAACTCAATGCACTCAGTGCATTTTATATTCATATTTAGCACTGCTGATTCTGTACCCCTCGTGTGTGCTCGGCAGGCAGTCGATTATCAGAAGCTCCTGGCCTTCCTGATGCAGGCGTAACGGAATCTTCCTCAGAGCATGGCACCAAGCATGGTACATTGACATCCCTTCAATTTATGCAATTTATTGGCAATTCATTGGCAATTCATTGGCAGTTCATGGGTTGATGTTGATGTCAGTTGATGTCCTTGAGCTTTCATGTCGGAACCTTGAGCAGTGCATCTAAGGAGCTTCGCACTGCCACAGCCTTAGCATTTGCTATCTATCCTGGTGTGATTTGTATTCAATCTACAAGTAGTTCTGGTGTCATTCCTTCAGACACAGCAGACGTGGCACACCTCACTGTGCAAAGTCAAGGCAGTTCCATAGTTCAACGACTTCGGTAGTCACTGAACGGGTGGCAAACTCTTGAATGGCCCACTTCAAAGAAGGGGCTGTGAGGTGCGACTTTAGTCGGTCAATAGAAGTCCATCGAATTCTATTTGAATTATTTTAAAATGTTTGGAGTGTTTTTTTTTACTATTCCTGACAATTCTTCAGTTCGGATTTGAAAAATTTAGACTGGCCACAAAAACGCACGTGCCAAATCCGAGCTCCGTTCAGCGGAAGCTCGGAATCCTTCAGTGAGACACTGCAGCAATGGACGCAACCTGAGTTGGCAGATGGCAGATGCCAAGTTCGGCCACGTTCGGCCAAGTTTCCAGTTGTGTTTTACCTTCCAGGTTGATCCGTTGCAGATTTCAAGCGCCACCTGTTTGGAAGGGACGGAAGTCAGCTATCTTGTGCTTGAAAACGGGCAGCTACTGTGTACTTCAAAGTCAAGCCCACACTTGTGCAATTCAGATTGAAGAAATCAGAATACCTGCAGTAGAGATTCACGACATAAAGTATGTATGTCACTTCAGTGTTCTTGCTGCAAGGTAAGTTTCCTACACGTAGTTCTTGAATGTTTTCCGTGACTTGCAAACGCAATTCTTACAATCCGTGCCTTTTGCAGCCCAAATCCACTGTGCGATCATTCAGTGCTCACGAACCTTGGTCGCATTATGGTCGCAATGAGGTGGGGTGACAGCAGTAAAAAGAATCAAAACTGCTTCCGTGGAAGACAAAACTGACTTTGGGGCTCAAAGTCCTTCTCTGGAATCAACGTGTCCCTTCAGATAGCCTAGAGCAGGCCACAACCACTCCACGAAAATGGTGTCGCTGCAACTTCATCATGCAATGGTGTGTAGATCTTGCTGCCATGGTAGATGATACTGTATGTGGATATCGCAAATTGGATCAAATTGGATGGTTAGATATCAAAGCTAAAATGAATCCTTTTGTGGGTGCATTGGTAGCTACCTGATTTGGGGCATACCTAGGGTGCCGATTTCTTGTGGCCCCCTACCGCCAAAGGCAACTTGCGCCGTGCCATGCTGATCTTCCAGATTGGCACCAACAACTGGCAGAGGCAAGGGGAGTTTGCTCCTGGCAGCGGCATTCTCCATGCGTCCTTCCACGATGCTTGACCATATGACCCGATGGGAGCATTTTCCTTCACAGGTTCTTCTGGAAATTTTGAAGTGTAAGCTGATGTCATCGATAGCAATCCATGAATAGGTTCGCAGGAATTGAAGTTGGTCAATTTGGACTTTTGCTGTGGGATGGGAAGCCAGTTGACAATCATCCAAATGGTTCAAGTGGTGCAAGTTGCTTTGTACTTATACTTCAGCAAGATAGCCACAGTCATGTGACAACTTGATGTCAAAACAGCCATTACGAATCCTGAGCTTCGAAGAGATGTCTTTAAACTAGACTAAACTGACTACACCTCAAGGAAAAAGATGAAAGACCACACTGTCATCAACAGTTCTCTAGATTCTGTATATCAGAAGAATAACTACTTGGATTCCTTGGCCGTGGGTGTTTTCTTTGTGAAATTCGAAACTCGAATTTTGTTGTCAATATCAATATATGTCAATATCAAATCATCAAATTCTGCTGAGGACAGCATGAACAACATGCCGGGCGTGAAGAGCTACTCCATCTATCCCAGCAAGAAGCAGACGAACCCTGAAGCTCAGCAGCACCAGTCCACACATCGCTGGCACCACCTGAGAAATCCTGCAAGACAAAATGAGAGAAGGGATGATATCGATCTATAAACTATATATAGATTACTGTATCCACTCTATATTTTCCCAAAGTTTGTGAAGTTTTTGAGAGCTGCCAATGATTTGCTTGGTTTTTGATGACATCCCATACTGTCACTGGTTCCTGGTTCACCACTTCCCGTCGATATTTGGACGTGCTGAGGAAGACGACCCGACCTTCCGAGTGGCTCAGCATCCGGACAGTAATATTTGAGAAATAGTCGATGTATTAAGTATTAACAGGGTAAGTATCCATCACTATTTCTTGATTCCAAGATTAAAGTGTTTGAAAGCTGTTCCCCCAAGAGTACTGTCGCCTGCATTTTCTGCATTTTTCATCGCAGGTCTTTAAGATTGAGCACGACATCCCAATCTGCGAATCGGTGAGTCCGAACAGCTCCTACCGATGGCATTCGATGACCGAGGAGCAGTACGATGCCTATTTGAAGCGCCCCTTGGATGGCCAACATGAAACAGGAAACAGGAAACAACAGGAATCGAATCTTCACGTGATAGCTGGGAGCTTGGGGAAAATGCTGGCATTTGCCACAACAGATGAAGTTTTTCACCGTTTCACCAAGGCTTGGAGAACGAGATCTGCCAATTCATGGATGAGGTTGAAGCGAAGGAGGGCAAGGAATTCGATTATCTGATCAGCCGACTGGTATGACCTGGGCGGGTCGGTTTTTTCCACATTTTTTAAAGCTTTGCTTCTCCGAGGTGTTCACATGATACAGTTGGTTCTGCCATAGAAACGAAGCGTTTGGATCAGAAACCTTTGAATTCATTGGTTGGATATACGGAGAAGAAAAGCACGAGCTATTGCCAGGTCCCCATTCATCACTGAATTGGTTTGCATGCTGTGTGTAGTGAGCCTTGAACATAGCAACATGCACAAGAATAAACAAGTAATCAACGATTTGTAACCCATCAATCTGGATGTTTTTCAACATTTACATGTGAATGGCTCTACAAATCAATTTTGTCACATATATGACACATGGTTGATACATAGTAAATAGATGGTACAAGTGGTTGATAGACATGATTTATCCACCATTTATAAATGGCAAGCGATGGTCAACGGTTGCATCAACCGATTCAGCCCCGAGGCCACCACGCCTTCACGAACGCCATGACGGCTGCACAGATCGTGGAAAGACGACACAAGGAGGGGAAGACCAAACTGAAGCTTTGATGAACTTTCACGAATGACGACTCAGCTGATCTAAATCTTTCAGAGGGAGGACTGGAATACGCTTGTGGTCATCAAACCATGGGGATACAACTAGGATTTTTATTCATATGTATGTGTGTATATATGTAATGCTTCTAATTCTATACATATATATATATATGATCGAGAGACCTTTAGGTACTATTTTGTTGCTTTCCTTTTCTCTGTTTTATAGATTAATTCGATTACTTAAATTGAACTAATTAAGCTAATCAACTAATTTAGTTAGTTTAAACTAATTAAACTAATTAAACTAATTAAACTAATTAATTAGTTTAATTAGTTTATTTAAATTAAACAAATTAAACTAATTAAACTAATTAATTAGTTTAATTAGTTTATTTAAATTAAACAAATTAAACTAATTAAACTAATTAAACTAATTAATTAGTTTAATTAGTTTACTTAAATTAAACAAATTCAACTAATTAAACTAATTAAACTAATTAATTAGTTTAATTAGTTTAATTAGTTTATTTTAATCAAACTAATTAAACTAATTAAACTAATTAATTAGTTTANTTAGTTTAATTAGTTTATTTTAATCAAACTAATTAAACTAATTAAACTAATTAATTAGTTTAATTAGTTTAATTAGTTTAATTAGTTTAATTAGTTTAAACTAATTATTTAGATTAATTAAGTTNTAATTAGTTTAATTAGTTTAATTAGTTTAAACTAATTATTTAGATTAATTAAGTTAATATTTAGTGATTTTATTTAGTTTGATTAGTTTAATTAGTTTATTTAAATTAAACAGATTAGACTAATTAAACTAATTGAACTAATTAATTAGTTTAATTAGTTTATTTTAATCAAACTAATTAAACAAATTGAACTAATTAATTAGTTTAATTAGTTTATTTTTAGCAAACAAATTAAACTAATTAAACTAATTAATTAGTTTAATTAGTTTAATTAGTTTAATTAGTTTAGTTGAATTAAACAAATTAAACTAATTAAACTAATTAATTAGTTTAATATTTAATTAGTTTAATTAGTTTAAACTAATTATTTAGATTAATTAAGTTAATATTTAGTGATTTTATTTAGTTTGATTAGTTTAATTAGATTATTTAAATNACAAATTAAACTAATTAAACTAATTAATTAGTTGATTAGTTTAATTAGTTTAATTAGTTTAATTAGTTTAAACTAATTATTTAGATTAATTAAGTTAATGTTGAGTGATTTTATTTAGTTTGATTAGTTTAATTAGTTTAAACTAATTAAACTAATTAATTAGTTTAATTAGTTGAATTAGTTTATTTAAATTAAACAAATTAAACTAATTAAACTAATTAATTAGTTGATTAGTTTAATTAGTTTAATTAGTTTAATTAGTTTAAACTAATTATTTAGATTAATTAAGTTAATATTGAGTGATTTTATTTAGTTTGATTAGTTTAATTAGTTTAAACTAATTAAACGAATTAAACTAATTAAACTAATTAAACTAATTAATTAGTTTAATTAGTTGAATTAGTTTATTTAAATTAAACTAATTAAACTAATTAAACTAATTAAACTAATTAAACTAATTAATTAGTTTAATTAGTTTAATTAGTTTATTTTAATCAAACTAATTAAACTAATTTAACTAATTAAACTAATTAATTAGTTTAATTAGTGTAATTATTTTAATTAGTTTGCTTAGTTTAATTACCTGGGAAACCAAAGTTGCTGGTTTTTTTGAGCAACTTTCAAATTATAGGCGACTTTCCCAAAGTGGCACTAATTTCTGCAACTTCCTTAAAAGTAGGCGACTTTGGATAGAATTGCAACTTTGTGCCTTTTGGCTTTTTCGTGGAGGGGACATAGCCTGAAAAGAACACATGTTTCAAGTTTGCTTCAGCAAGACCCCAACACAATCATCAACTATTATCAATTAACGTCAAGAGGGTGCATTTTGAATCTCAATGGTTGTATACTTGCCGTGTAGTAACCCCTGATATGTGCTTTTAAGCTAATGGAACCGCTTTGAATTATTCAACCCCATCATCCCTGCCATTTTTGCGCCATCGCTTTGCGCTGTGACCGTGGGCATCTTCGATGCAGAGCAGGTGCCGTTTGGACTGGCTGAATGGCCGGAGTGGGCAACCCATAAAATTCTTTCTTGATATATGTATATATATATATATAATGTATACATTATATTGGTTTGCCTCGTCGACTTTGGGTTTTTGCGCTCTCCATATGTCTTTACCTCTCATATTCATGACAAAAAGGTATATATCTTAGAATTCGTACAGCCCCGTGCCTTTAAATCATACCATGCACACCTGCTGCTAAAGTTATATAGAAAAATAGTCAATTCAACACATGTGCCAGACATGCCGGCAGGTGCTCATGAAGGCGGCTGCGCTTCACCCGCTGCATCTCGATGACCCGGCTCCTGGGCTGCAAAAAGTGGCCCCTTCGACATTTCCACTGGAGCTATAAAAATGCATCCCTTGGAAACCCTTTTTTTGGGGGAACCATAGGCCCCACACACACACACACACATGTATGTGTGTAAAAAATAGATATGTAAGCATTTGTGTGGCCCTTTTTTTCTCAGGTGAACCGGCTTGGGGCTACAAAGTCTCTGCAGGCACGCACCTGACGGGATCTGGTCTTGGTGTCGGCTCTGCGTGGGGTTGTCCTTATGTGGGCAACAAAAGACCAAATATTTCTCAGGTCATGGACCCTGCTTGGATAAAACCATAAACCTTGGTTTCAAATGTTGCAATGGTTTTTGATTACACCATTTAGGTTCAAAAGTGTTTTGAAATCCGTTGCATTGATTTCTCAAGGGTCTAAAGCAAAGAAAGTGTAGCAAATGGCTCCGAAGCGAGCTCGGAAGAGTCGGAGGTTCACACCTCTCCTGGCCCCCAAATGGGAGAGGATTGCTCGGGTGAGAAGTCGGTTTCGCCGTGGGGCTACTTGGCTGAAGTTTGCCAAGGGCCAGGAAGGGCAGGATGTAGTTCAGTGCACCGCAAGTTTGGCATGCAACTTTGAAGTCTTGGCGACTGCCCTAGAGACATGTGGGTTGAAGCTTCAATCCGTGAAAGCTATGGAGAAGGAGGTGGGTGGCTTTCCCCGCAAACATTCATACATGTATATACATATATAAATACATGTATAAAATAAATATGTCTACATACATAATATATATGTATAAATATATATTTTACCTATGTATTTTTCATTTTTATAGATATACTTCTTGTTTATTCGCATTTGTCTATGTTGATATCTATCTGTCTATCAATTCAAAACTGTCTTCATATATCTACATGGATAGCTATACCTATTTCTTTATATCTGTACCTATATGGATCTATATCTATTTAATTCTCTCTCTCTCTCTCTCTCTCCCTGCCGTTCTCTCTCTCCACCCATCCATCCATCCATCCATCCATCCATCCATGCATCCATCCATCCATCCATCCATCCATCCATCCATCCATCCGTCCGATTGATCCTTTCCTCCGTTCATCCATCTTCCTGGACCTATACCTGTATGCCAGAAAAGCTTCTTATGGATCGGGATCCACCAATTATATATATTCTTCATCTATCCGGCGGCTTATGTTTGGGTCAATCTGCAAAAAACTTTCACACTTGCTCAAAGTGTGAGGGTTTTTTTTGGGGCTACTTCATCTAATTCATACGTACGTATCATCATGAATCATGATCTTGAGGCTCAATCCAAAATAACCCACTGCACGAATTGTTGTAGGATATGATGGATTGATTGAATATCCCCTGAAGGTCCGACATTTGTTTGAGAAGGTTCCCTACGTCCCAGACGAAAGCAGGCAAGCATACGTGGATGGGTGGAACGTGAGACGGATGCTTAGCTTTGCTGTCCGCCGCCAAAGTGACGCAGCACGTCGAAAACAAACACCTCGTGAACCTTGCTTATCTTAAACTAAATTTCAAAAGATTTTTTGGGGTCCATGGTTGATGGTTCAAAAGGCTCCTGATGTCAGTATTTGTTTCTGTTGCCTTTCCAAACTTCACATTACCAGGATACCCATGTCAAGAAGTTGTTCAAGCTGATTGCATGCTTGCGGACCGGTGTACCTAAGAAACTTCAGCACTTTGCCCCGAACAATTCAGACCAAGTTTCCAGCGATGACGAAGATCCCGAAGATGCCGAAGAGTCCGAGGAGGAAGGTTCCCTCACCGAGAGTGAGTTTGAACCCACCGACGCAGAAGAACATGACCATGGTAAGGGTGATGATGACCGTGCTGATCATGATGATGTTGACCGACAGCCCCCCAAGTCAAAGGAGCCCCCAGCCAAAGGGAAGACAAAGGCTAAGGGTTTAGATGATGTTGTCCCCAAGTCCAGGCATGAGGGGAAAACCAAGTCTAAGAAGAAAGCTTCCCCAGTGCATGGTTCATGCAGTGTGGGTGGCTCTTCCGGGTCAGGGAGGTCCAAGGAGCAAATCGCCTTGGATCACATTATGGCAGACATTGCCACATTGGAGGCCCAAGTGATTCTTGTATTCAACCAGAAACATTTTTAATGGCATTGGGTAAGCACCCCCGGTTTTCAATGTGTAACCACACTTGCATTCAAATTCTTCAGCCCAGATTGTTGAGGAAAGACGCTGCATTTCCCAGCTCCTTGATTGTCTTTATGATATTTGGGCGCCTCTCAAAAATGAGGGATCCCCAAATGTACCAAAGGTAAACTTCAGCAAAACATTTTGGAATCCCTTATTTTTGCGAAATCCGATTTTCTTATTTTGGCAAACCCGCTTTAAACTAACATCAATGTAAGTTATATATATATATATATGGAATGTCTGGTCCAGTCTCACCCCTTATCACCCCTTGATTTCTTCTGAGGTGAAGCCATCGACTTGCTCGGTGACACCCCGGAGCCTGCGGAGAAGGTTCCACTGAAGCGCGCCCGGTCCAAGACGCCTGCATTTCAGCTTGGCATGGATCAGGAGGGGAGCCCGGAAAGAAAACAATTAACATGGGTGTGCTTCATATGGTTGCAAAGATATATGCATACACACACACACACCCACACACACACACACACACACACGCACATTTATATATGTATACATATCTGCGTGTGTATGTATGTGTCAGCCTGGTCAATCCCAAGACTGCAGCCCATCACTCTATAGCTCCAACCATATCCCATATAGTGTGATCGGTCTTGTATTTGATTGATTTTCGAAAGGTTGAGACTCAGCCGTGGGAAGCTGATGAGCATGCAGCTCATGCGACCAAACTTGCATCTCTGGATGTTCCAAAGGCCATCTGCGTTTGAACAAAGATTGCCCATATATCCAAACTTTCAGCGTGTTTCCCAATGCTTGGTTTTCCAGATTTGTTTCGAATGTTATCACAACACGTTGTGCTCGTCCATGTGCTTCCCAACGTCCCTGCCAGGTTGATTTGACCGTGAAGCCAAGTGACCAAACTGAGCTTCGGAGATCCCTGTTGCCCAAGAAGAAGAAGAAAGATCAGAAGAAACCCGGTGAAACAAAGAAAGATCAGAAGAACAAGAAGAAGAAAAAATCCCCAAAAAAAAGTGCCAAGGGTCGAGGCAAAGGTCACGAGGAGAAAGGTGCAGGTGACAAGTCTGAGGTCAAAGGTGCAGGCAAGGTAACCTCAAAGGTGAAGAAAGTTGAGGGTAAGGGAGAAGCAGAGCCAAGCTCTACTGGAGACGCTGTGCCCAAACGGCGCCGCGGCCGCCCTTCCAAAAAAGATTCTGCACCGTCTGATCCCAGTGCTAAACCTGGTTCACCGGATGAGACCGGTGCGTCCCGTGTCTATGGCTGTTCTCGCTGCCGGTACGCAGCAAAAGGCTGCAAAACATGCAAGAACCCCAATTTCAAGCCCCGTGCTCGTCGATCCACCGGACCCGGAAAAGGGTCAAATGACCAAGAGGGTGGAGAGGATGTCGATTAGATTTGCTCACCAGCTGACCCGGTATGTGTGTGATGGCTTTGTATGTTTAATGCCAATGTTTTGTTGGCCATGTTTCATTGGTGTTGCTTTGGAATGTTCTTTTATCCATCTTTGCGGGCACGAGCAGGGAGATCCTTGCTGTGTGCTGGGTCGCATATGATACCATGACTATATGGATCATATATTTGTTGTCATGCAGCCTTCATGCCCTCGGCATTTCCAGCTGAAGTGCTTGTGGCAGACTGCCAATCCGTTGTGATGCGTGAGCTGGGACGACTCGACGCAGAAAGAAGAAGTGGGGCAGGTGTGAAACATACCGTATGTACCTTCCCATTCAATTGTATAGGGGCATCTTATGAAAACAAATTGTCCACAAAAAATTGCAAAATGCCATCTTCTGGGGACATTGACCATTTTCCCGTTGGTTCGCTTCCCCAAAAACAAAACCGTGTACAAAGGAAAAGTGCCAAAAAGGAACCCCCCCCCCCCGGGGGGTTCCTTTTTGGCGTTTTTTGGGCTTTTAGGCTCTTTGGCAAAGGCAAACCAACAGGAAAATTACAAATGGGCGGCACCCCAACAGACACGCAGCACACATGCAAGTATATATCGGCACAGATGGGTACAGGAAAAACATATCATCCGTATACATTCATGGATAAGTGTTCAAACATACAGACCTGCACGCACACGCACGAAGACACACGGGAGTGGCACTTAGAAGGGAAAGCATAACAATTAACAACAAACTTTCTGTCAAGCAGTTCTATGGGAGTTTGCCCTCCATTAGAAGACATGCAAAAACATTCCAAACTTACGAGCATGGTGTTTCCCATTTTCTTCCATGTTGAAATGATGATTTTGGTGGGTTCAGGATGAAGCATTTGATTTGCCAGCCACCAAAAGTAAATATATATATATATACAACAACTTGAGCAATTGTAGAGACCTACAAACATGTATATGTCTATGTCTCTATACGTATACTTTACATCTATAAATCTAAAATGTACACGCATACTTTCTTTTTACGTATATGAATGGCTCCCTGGGTTTTGATTTTTCTATATAGATGTAGATCAAATCCCATATACATTCTATTTCCCAAAACGCCGAGCATGGCGCTTGGCAGGCTGGCTCACTACATGGATGAGCAAGGCGTGGCAGCTTCGGAACAGATTTGGAAAGCGTACGCGCCCCCTCCCGGCCTGGTGGGTGAGATGATAGTGCATGACATAGTTCGGATCCATCCATCCTGCAGTGCTGCATGCATCATGTCACTCCTATTTGTGACCGGCCTGCCCCAATGCAGTTGGTTCAAGATCATTCTGCCCATGACCGAATTTCCCCAATTTCATAATGGTACGCATGGATGTTTTTCACCGCTTGCAGCAGATTGGTGCGCCCGGTGTGCCTTTGGTGAACATAAATTCATCAGAACAGCAACCAGATCCGCCTTTAAAATTCCCTTGTGAAAAAATAGGGGGCTGCTTCTCAACATACATATATGTATGGTGCCCCAAACTTTGAAATTTGGCGTGAATTTGTCATGTTTGGGGCACCCCCTCGATCTCTTTAAACCAGAACATTTTCTTTGTAGAGAATCATGTATATATATATATATATTTATATAATATGTGGGGGAACGTCTCAAAATAGGAGTGCCCCAAGGCTTTAATATTTGGGTTCAATTCTGATTGTTTGGGGCACTGCATTTTTTCACACTCATCCCCATGCTTTTTAAATATAAGGTGCATACTTTGACATAAAAATTCATCCACTATGGGGCCCAGACCTACTCTGCGAATAGCTAAACTTTAGCTTTTTCATTGGGCCCCCCAAAAGGTACCAGTGAAAAACATATTATATGGCCTTTTTCACCCACTTTGGGTGCCCTTTTTGCACCGTTTTGGGCCCCCAAATCGGGTAAAAAAGGGCACACCCTTTTTTCATCAACTTTCCTTTTCTCACCGTGCATGACGACTGTTTTTTGCCAAACCCTTGTGAGTTGAGGATAGCCTCATTACACGCAGCAGCGGGGCCTTGAATATCTTGCACGGCCTGGTTACCAAGCATCTTATAATATATATATATATATATGTGTGTGTGTGTGTGTATATATATATATGATTCCAAAATGCACCTTTGTATAGTTTTTTCTGGGGAACCCCAGAATAGTGGCCCAAAACTTGCTTACTGGTATGCCCAAGTCCTCCTCCTCGCCCAGGTGCTTATCTTGGCATCTTTGCTGCTCCTGTGGCAGACTAACCTACCCACCTCTGAGGCTTGGCGGGTGTCATTTTGTGACAGGAAAAGTTTCAATGGCATATCATGGCATATCATTTTCTTATCTCTATAGTAGCGTGTGCACCCAGTGTTGAGGTGTGGGATGGTGCCGAATTCTGTGCTGGAAAGGGCGTGCTCAATAGGTGCCTGCGGCATGCTGGGTACAAAGTTTGTGGCCTGGATATCGTGGATTGGGGCCCGTATTCTCAAGATCACAGAGTACAAACATCATCCAACCCTCTGGATATGTTGACACCAGCTGGCATGGCGTGTCTTGTTGGCATCAATTTGAATCAAATGCCCTGGCTACGCGATAAGAAAGCACGTCGCAATATATATATATATTTCTATTGTTTTGTTTATCTCCACTGATAAAGTGATCCCCACGTATATCATATATATGTATGGAGTATGGGCTACCCGCCATTTGCCCCCATGCAGCCATGGCCTTTCCAGAAAGCTTGTGGCCTTTCTAAGGTTGATGATGTCCATCATCCTTCGCTCAAAGCCGGAAGCGGTCTACCACTTCGGATTGGTATGCGGGTCTTGGGTGGTGGCCTCTCGGGGATCAACGCTTCGATCCTTTCTAGCTCCAATGGGGTTGTCTACCTCGAAAGCAGTTCAGGTAGGAAATTCAATGGTATCAAGGTTGGGGCCTAAGATTTTATTGAACCTTTACTGTGAGAATTACAAATCTATCATAACTTAATGGCTTCCCCAAGATTTTATCAATCTGCTGGTCGAGGTTCATTTTACTGGCCTTGCTTATCTACGCGGTCCATGGGACGTGGACACTTGAACAACCCCATTCGAGCCTTATGTTTCGACATAGAAGGTTTCAATGGCTTTTGCGTCGGTTGGTCGCACCTCGCTTAAATTAGTTCAATCATATATCTCCCCATACTTCCTTCTCGGAAATTCTGTTTGTTATGTCATCTTATGTCTATTTTTCCCCCTGCACATTTACATATATGGAGCCTGGGAGTGCAAGCTATTCTGCAAAGAGGGTGCTATAAACAGTATGTATAAATCCTGGGTATCAATCCAAAATCTGATGATTTTAAAGATCCATTTGACTGTTTCTTGAATGGAAATACACGATCCCGATTTAACCTTAATTCCGTTGTGGGGCGTGTTTTTTTAACACCCATGCAGGATTTGGTATTTCACCATACATATATCAGGAACCCAGTCCCTTTCCAGGCAAGGGCTTAGATTAAAAATGCCTTGCTTCCCATTGACCCCAAGGTTTTCAAACAAGCATTTTGGATGAAGAAGTGGGGATCATTGACGGCCAAGAGATCAGTGATGTGGAGTTCTTCCAAAAAAGTTGGTTCCTTTCGAACCGGCAAGCTCAAGCGTGGTCAGGGGGCAGATCGTGCCAAAGCCTTGGTTACCAGATATAGGAATGCCCGTGGTGAGAAGAAGTTTCATGGGAACAAGCGGATGTCCAAGTCATCGATTCTTTTCTGACACCTGATTGGGTACCCCCGAAATTAAGGGAAAAAAGGCATGAAACAGTAAACCCCTGCTAACCTGTCATGCTACTTGTATTCCACATGCTGCAACAGTTTCATCCGAAATTTAAAGGTCTGCGGTCACTTGCCTGTACTCGTGATCAGTTCGATTATACCTAAGGACTTATCCATTGGGGTTTGGTCTTCGCTATCTTTCTGTGTTCGAAGATCTGAAAAAACAGAACAACAAGTTGAAAAAGAGTTACCAGGCTGGCTTTGTCTATATTGATTTCCACCTGTCTCTGCCCCATCCTGCGGTCCTATTCTTCAATCCAATAGATCCTGCATGCATGCGGAGGTGCCGCAGCTGAGAAGACCATCCACGGTTGACGTGGAATTCATCAAGGATTTGGACTGGTCGGATTTATGGGCCGATGCCCGAATGCATGAGGTGATCCGATACCTCTACCAAAGCAAATACTGTGTAGTCCCAGAACCATTGGTCCAGCACATTCCATGGGCCATGTTTGAACTTTGAAGCCCGTGTGCGGCCGGGTATAAAAGGATTGTTGGGGGAGGGCATGTGCTGGTATCCCAAAAGCAACCGAAATTCGCACAGTCATGCGAAAAAAATGGTGAAAATTGGGAAAATTAGCAAAAAATAAAACCGTACGAAAGTGAGAAAGTTGCGAAAATACCTGAAAAAGTGGTGAAAAAAAGCGATACGAAACCGTACGTCTCGCATTCAGCCAAATTTCGCATTTCAGATGCCTGCCAATCCCGCAAAAGTGGCTTAAGTGGACCCCTTGGGTTTTGAGGGCTTCGTACAATGTCGGCAGATAAGCCGACGAAGCTGCATAGCAGCGCCACGTTGGCTAGAGGGTTGAGCTATGCCATGAAACAATGCAAGATTGAAGATGCGGATGGCCCCGCAAGACTTAAAGCAACTTGGTGCCTCTATGCGCACACATGCCATCATAATATGTATGCATTTGTTTATGTACATTTACATCCAATAATGTAAGTTTAAGATCAAATCATGGAAGCCAATACATTGCATCTCTTCCCAACTTTTTGGTTTCAAACAGTACGCACCATCCAAGACATCTTGATAGCTTCCTGCTTCCCCGGCCCATGAGGCAGCTGAAGCCCAGCGAGCAGCCTTGCAAGAGCATCTTCAAAAACTTGTCGCCAAGCAGAAGCAGATGGAAAAGGACCGCCTGTCAGGAGAGGGCAGTGTTGGATCAAAACCAACCCCAACAATGTGTCCTGGAAAATCTGCACGAGTGGCTGGACCTGTGCCGACAGCCCCCAAACCGGTTGTCTCCAGTGGAGGTGAAGTTTCTGGGGAAAGTGTTGATTCTGATGGAAAGGCTATCCCCACTTCCAATGATGGGAATGCCATCACTTCTTCAGTTGAAAGTGCTTCAATTCGAAGTGACAAACCTGACACTGTGGATAAGGTGGTAGATGAAAAAAAAAATTGTGTGGAAGCTCCCCCAACCACACCGCCGCATGCCATCCGACGCCGGCGCCGTAGCCCATCACCCCCACCTTCGCCAACGACTCCAGCACCGGAAGAAACGAAGCTTGACACTCCTGACCAGGTTGAGGAGCCCGACAGGTGCCCCAAGTGGGCCAGCCCGTGGGCGGATGAAAATTCTAGTTACAGGCCAGTGGCTGCCCCTTTGAGGACCAGGGAATCGGCTTGTGAGTTGGATGGGGGTGAGGGAGACGTTCCCAAGCAAAATGATGTTGCGCAAAATGACGCCGAAATTGAAGTGACTAGGCTGCTTAAGAAAAACATTGAGCTCCGCGGTGTGTGTGTGTGTATCTATATATATAGATATAGATATAGATATATGTGTATGTCTATATAGTTATATAGGTATATGTATGTATGAATGATATTTCGATATTTCCGTCGCTGCATGTTTGATGGGTAACGTTCGGTGAATATACGAGTGCATTCAGGGATATGTCGATATAAGCAATTTTTTGGCCCAGTGTATGATATGTTGGCATTTCCTAAAATGGTGGATTCACGAAATCGAGCATCCCCAACTGTGAGAAATACCAATGCGCACATGCATTTCTATAGTCATGTACGTCATGTATGTATATATGTATGTATGTACGGATGGATGGATGGATGTTGTATGTATGTTGTATGTATGTTTGTTTCTCTGTATTTTGTTTGTATAGTCGTGGTGTGTATGAGTATATAGACACACGTACCTTCCTATAGTTGCCAACTATTGCCCAAGGTTCCAACCACAATTTGTTTTTTTTGTATCCCCGTTCTATCCGACATGAGGGTTGGTCATGCTGGTTAATTGTTTGTATTTGTTTATCCCCCTTCTATCCAACCAAGGGGCCCTGTTATGTCGGCTGACTGTTTGTATTAATCATCCCCATTCTATCCGATATGGGGGTTGGTTATGGTGGTTGGTGGTTTGTAATTTTATATTTTTTTCATATATAGCCCCATTCTATCCGACATGAGGGTTTGGTATAAAGGGTGATATGTCTTATTTATCGCAATTCATGATGGGTGGTTATTTTGGTTGATTCTTTGCACTGTTTTATCCCCATTCCTTCCGACGTGGAGTCGGTTATGTTGGTTGATCGACTGCATTGTCTTATCCCAATTCGTTGATTGTAAGAATTTCTTATCCCCATTCTATCCAACCTAGGAGTTGGTTATGGTGGTTGATTTTCACTGATATGCTGTCCTAAAAGTACCGCCGTTTTTGGCCTATAGCCTAGCACACGTCTCAGGTGAGGGCGGAAGACGACCCCTACCTCATTGAGGACTCTGAATCAGACACAGGTGAGGATCTTGCTTCAACAATCTTGGCATCGACCCTGGCTGATGTATCGCCCGTGAAGTCCGATTCTTGGCTTTCAAGGAAATATTTCTGGGTGGTGGTTAAGGTATAGTGATCTCTATATATCATTTTTGGTTGAACTTTCGGAATGTGAAACGGATGGTTTGACATATCTTTTCAACACACCCCCAATGGCAAAGTGCTGTGCAAAAAATATGTTTGAAATTGTTTCTGTCCACAAGGCACCCAAATATGTTTGAACATCACCCAAAAAGCAAACCTCCCGAGCCCCTCTGGGAGGGGTGGAGGGGTTTGCTTGTAGGCGGGTTTTCGGTCAGGAGGAGCCAGCTAGCTAAAGAAAGAGTCGAAACATCTTCGTCCCAATGCTTCAAGGACCTTTTTGGGAATAGATTTGACAAGAAATAGAAAGACCCCGATGGAGAAAGGACTTTTCTTTCACATTATAATTGTTCATATATCTGTGCTATAGGACACTCAATTTACAATGTAAACGCCTTAAATCCTTGAATCGGAACACTTCAAACACGTGCCCGGGCAGATCCCTCCAAAGCCACAAACACACACACACACACACACATCCCAGGAGGCCATGGAATCATCGCTGCCGGCATCGGATACGGAGGCCGGGATGGGGCAAAGTGGATGGCCTTATATTAAAAAAAAAAATATATAGTATATATTTATGTTTCCATCCTTTTGCATATGTTGTTTGATCAAAATGCCAATATATATATGTATATACACATCGGGATAGATATGAATTTACACCCAGATATTGCCACATATACAAACACACACAAACACACACATATATATATATACTCAAAGAATCAATACATATAAATACAAAGCCTGTACATGTATAAAGATACAGGTGATGGGTAAGGAAATAAGGGTTTTACTTCCCCTGGATCTTTCTTGATTGTGTGTTTCCTTTTTTTTCATTTTGGGGATGAGCACCTATCCAAACAGCCAGCCCCCTATATGTCCTGTTGCGCCCGCGCTGCAGGCCGGCCGCGGCCGACCTCGACATCGCAGATCTCGTCGACCACCTTCCGATGAGGAATCTGGAGACTCGAGATCATCCCCGACGCCGACAACACGGAAGGCCAATTGGGGGTTTCTGGCTACGAGGTCCAATTATATTCATTTTTGGGACACCTTCAACAAGTGCAGAGAAAGTATTACATGTATCATAGTCAATAATAGCGGCAAATGGAAGTGAGAGAGAGAGGAGACAGATACATAGGCCATATGCGTATTTGTAAATCGATAGCGGTAGATATGGATATAGAGATAGGCAAAAAGATAGGTATTAATATAGAAAGATATAGCTATATATATATATGACAGATGTATAGATACGTTTGGGTACACCATGATATTACTTACTGGGTCCATTTGGCATTTTCAATTGATTTTTTTTGTCCACTTGGATTCAAACCTATCCCGATTTCAGGTTGCCAACAGCAAGGCCAAGAAGGAAACGAAGTCAATGGATCCAAACCGAAGGGCTGAACAAACTACCCGTAGAATGCGCATCAAGAACCCACGAACGGGAAAGAGGAAATTGTCTGAGTCTGTTGCGAAGCAGTTTATGAAGGGTGGGGATAGCCGCAAAGACCTCATCGCGTTGTTTGTGAAGAATGGCGGTTCCAAAGACTCTCAGTCCAACTTGACATACAAGACTTTTACGGGGCACCTTTGCTTGGCAAATTTTCAAATCGGAATGCCTTCATACTAGGGGCGTGTTTTGGGTATGGGCCAATGTGTTTTCATCGTCCCATGACGAAAGCACACTTGGACCCCCAATCCATCTTAGGAGAAATTCATTCGGCAAGCCGAGCACAAGATCACAAACAGCAAGAAGGGAACCATGACAGTTCGAGCAGGGTACTTTACCGAAACAGACATGAAAACCGTTCTCAAGTTCGACGAGCGACTCAGTTAAAAATCATGTTTTTTCTCTTGCTGCAAGAATATGTTGCGAGTATGCAGCCCTTGGCCCTGATACCATTCCAAGTCAGGAAACGGGTGAAAGCGGTCAAGAAGCTTTGCATCAAGATGCACAAAAAGTATCCCAAACGGAAATTCATCAGGACCCGTTTTACTTGCAGGTTTTTGTCGTGCCTTGTCTGCAACCCACTAGCATGTTCACCCATGTAAATCTTCACCGGGCAGGAGGGACAAATACCAGCGCGATCTGAAGAAGTACTGGGTTGAGAAGGAAGTAGAAGGTACTTATGAGAAAGAGGTACGAAAGGACAGTACCAGGAAGTTGACAACGGACATGAATGACGAAGCCTTTGAGGACAATGACCGATTTGGTGCCATTGACGGGGAAAGTCATGCCTCCGATTCGGATTGTGCTGCCTCCCCTAAAGGTTCTGAGGGCAGCGAGTCGGATTCCAACCAGAGCTCCCCCAAACCCCCGAAGCGCAAGGGAAATGGCAGGGGAGACAGAGCCGACAAGAAGAAGAAGAAGTGCCGTGGCAGTAAGTCTGACGATGACAGCGTTGATATAGAAGAACCCCTGGAGGCAGCCCTCTGTCAAATTGTGGTGCTGTTTGTGTTCAAACATCCCAGGCTTTAAAGGTTGTAAGTCGGGAGCTCCCAAATATATATTTACATAACGATATAGAATGATATGATACATATAATACATTTTTATTTTTATTTACATGTTATATATATATAATTATATATATATATACATAGCTTTGCCCCACACTTGCTGCATCCAAATGTTGAGAAAATTCACCCTGTGGCCAGGAGATTGAGAACGTCGACCCCATGCTGAACCAGCTTTTGACGAGCGTGTCTAACCTTACCGATATGAGTCGAAAGCTGAAGAAACTTGGAACCCCTGAGGCTGCACAGCATCTTGTTTTAACAGTATACAATGTTTCCAACATACACCATGCCTCGAGGCAGTTGCCCACCGAAGGTCCAAAGAAAACATTTGAACAATCCAGTAAAGTATAATCTAAGGTCGGTGACGGATTTGGAAAACCGATCCAAGACTTTGATGGGTCTGCACGACAACATTGCCGATTTGAAGGCGCAATATGATGCCAACAAAAAACTGACGTTCCCTGGTTGCATGATTGTGGAAAGACCCAACATGTTTGCTTTGGGGGCCTGCCCTTGCATTTTTCCAAGGACGGATGAGACCACCAAGTTGCAGGAACTCTTCAGAAAGGTGGAAGCTGAGCAAGCTTCTCAGACTCGCCCCCTTACCCAAACTTCCGGCCTCACATGTTCGATCTCGACATTCTGTTGCTATACTGCCTCGGCCGTCCCAGGTGTTCCAAGTGTGTGATGGAGCAAAACAAGTTGAAGAAGCTATTTCCTTAGATCCAGCTTCTCAAACCAGATGTGTATCAATTACATCTCCTTTTGTGATTCATTCCCCTTTTTTAGATTTCTTGGGATAAGTGGATCCTGCTCGAGGACGATCTTGAAACCCGAGAAACCGGAGAAGAAGCCGGCTGCCAAAAAGCATCCTAGGAGTTCTGAGAGGGGATCTAAGACGCCTGCAACAGGCGGAAGTCAAGAGGAGGACAAGTGTTCGGAAGCTTCAACCCCTCCGCCAAAGGTGCCCAAGGGGAAAGCGAAGGCCAAAGCCAAGTCAGGCAACAAAAGAAAGTGAACTGCTTTTCTCCCAGCAACTACTGTCATGTTGAAATCCCAGAATGTCATTCTTGCAACATGTTGCAACATTCTTAAATTTTTATACCATTATGAGTCATATATCTCTTAGTCCGCGTTGCCACTGGTGGCTGCCTTTTGGTTGGATCTACTGATCTATGTGTTTGCTGCACGGAAAGTTGCAGCCCAATCCGGGGCGCGATCGTAAAGATCATCTTTGGGGAAAACTCCCAGTGACCATGTGCCCATGCAGTATAGCTTAGATCGTGCTGCGTGGGAGGAATGGAAAAATGGATCAAGATTCAACTTCGTTTTTAGTGGTCCCCAGCCATTTCCCCACAGCCTGAATTGCCCACAGCGTCTTCGGTTGGGGTCCCTGACCATTTCCCCAACGCAGGTCCAAAGGCATCAGCTTCAAGGAAGCCTGGGAACAAGCCAGGTCCAGCAGCGAGGGCACTGGCCCATGCGGCTTCCCAAGGGGTTGGGGTTCGTGAAAATGGTTCCTAGGGTAGCATCATGTTGGAATATCACTTTGCTTTTGTTTTTTTTGACACAAGAGTTTGTAATGGATATATATTTATTTCAAGCAAAAATTTGGTTCAAGATATGGATCAAAACAGTTTCTTCCAAAATCGTGTCAAGCACCACCTTTCAAACATCAGACAAAGGACCCCATGTTGAATCAAAATGGAAGGGGTCGCCCTGATAGGTGCCTGAGAGATGGGTTTGTGCTATAGCAAATGGATTCTGGGAGGAGTGTGAAGAACTTTGCCCTGAACTGAATTTGGAAAGCTCCAAGCTATTGGAATCCCTGAGCCGTGCGTCAAAAACAAAACATGAATTTCAAAGTCGGGCAGTTTATGAGGAACATGGTTTGAAGATCAAGGCGCCCATTACAGCTTTGAAGGTTGGCATGGACAAACCTCTTCCATTCCTGAAACCTTTAGACCTCCTACGGGTCATGAGTGACCATGGCAAGCTCCAACAATGTTTGTTGGGGGGTGGATCCTTGGATGAGCTGACCATTTTCTGGGAACGTTACCAACGATTGTACCCTCATCATCCTATTTTCAGGGATGGGAAATGCCTTCATACATCCGTGCCCGTGCTGATTCATGCTGATGAAGGGCGATGCGTCAAGAAGGAACAAATCCTTGTTATCAACTGGCAGAGTATTCTGGGAAAAGGAACGCGTCTTTCCCATGAACACCTCCTTGCAGCCGAGCAAGGGCTGAACTACATGGGAAAAACCTACGCAACCCGCTTCTTGGTGGCCACAATGTGTTCGCTTCACTACCGCAAAAAACAAAAACACGGCCACAGGTTGACCAAGTTGTTGGATGCCATTACTGATGATTTCCTCCGCTTGTATGAAGAAGGTATCACAGTTTCCATCAATGGTGCTGATACTACTCTGTATGTGGTGCCTCTGGCTTTCAAAGGGGATTGGCCTATGTTGGCCAAATTTGGCAACCTGACGCAACATTTTGGTAAAAAAGGCAAGCCCACTGCCGCCTCTGCCATTTGCCATCTTTGCAAAGCTGGATCGGAAGGTGTCCCCTACGAAGAGTTTGAGATCAATGCTACATGGTATGACTCCTACCTGAAGGAAAGGCCATGGTCGAGACCACCTCCTTTCTCTAGGCTTCCTTTACTTCCTGAACAAGAGCTCTTCTTTCAGTTCGATATTTTCCATGTGATGCACAAAGGGATTGTGGCCGAGTTTGTTGGCTCAGCTATTGCCCCCAGATTTCAAACAGTGATTTTGCAAACTTTTTGAACTTGGTTTCCAATCAGTTGTTGGTGGCCCTTCTTGTCCCAGAATTACAAATATAGTTAGAAAGCTGAATGTACTTCGCGCCCACTTTGAGCCACAGGTTACCTTGCTCGACAAGGGGATGGCTGGCGATGGCGATGTGCCGACCCGTCTGGTCCAGATCTATGATGAAATATCAACCTTTTGCAAAACGGAGGGCCTTTGCTTGCACATGACTGGATTAACCCGTCATCTGTTAAGTTTCTCCAAAGATGCTGACTACCCATGTGGGAATCTTAGCTGTAGAATCTCTTGGTTTTCCCTATATACTTTATAGGTGGACCCCCCAATAGGATTTTTAACGCCATTGCATTTTTGGTTGCAAACAAATTGCCCGCTCAGGACATGGTTCAAAGGAGCTGACACCTACTCAGTTTGCAAGTGGGTGGAACACAAATTCAAGGATCTGGATGCGCCTTCTTGGGATGGCTACCGCCACAGCATTTGGGAAACCGCCAAGCACGTAAATACTTTCTTGGGCATGTTGTATCGCAATGGTTTGTGGCTGCAACCTTCAGTTGTTGGCCCAATCATCCAAAGTGGGATGAGCTTCCTAAGGGAGTACAGGGTGTGTGCTCAATTTGCCTTCGAAGACAGGAAGTGTCGATACAAGATACCTCCGAAATACCATGCTTTTTGTCACATGACTCATTCGTTGATTGAGCAATTGGGAAAGGTGGGGTCACGCGTGCTAGATGAAAACCTAGCCTGTGTGATTTCACCGCTGGCCTATGGATGCCAGTTAGATGAGGATTTTGTGGGCCAGATCAGTGCCCTGAGCAGGACAAGCAACTTAAGTGCGGCCCATGATCGGGTCATGAATCTATACCTTTTGAACTTGTCAAGATATTGGTGACCGGTAGCCGGAAAATGATCAGCTGAGCTAGTGCTGCACCCTGGGGTCCCAATGTTCCTACATACTTATTTGCATTGACCATCTCAGAATCTTCATTGATCACATGAGTATGTTTTCAGACATTGGCAGAAAGCAAAAAGTGCAACTTTCCAATCAGTGGCGGAAATTCACGCAACTTTCGTCAGTGGCCTATTATGATTGCAACTATGTTTTCTAGGTAGTTTAAACTAATTAAACAAATTAATCAAATTAATGAAGTTACCCAATTTTGTTAATTTAGCTACTTTACTTAATTTCTCTAGTTTTATTCATTATGATTAA
>BGPT01000761.1:1126-16545 GCA_003297045.1 Symbiodinium sp. clade C Y103
GTGCGTTGGGCTCATAACCCTTGACGCTCAAGGGACTTCCTTTTCTTGCGCAACAAATGCCTACAGATTCGATATGTCCTGGATGTGACACATGACGAGATAGTTAAGCATGATTCTACTTGAAACCAGACCCAGATGAAGCTTATATTAGATGTCAACACCTCCACAATAGGCTCCCAAAATCCTTTCTAGGTAGCAGCGACCCAGCCCCTGCATGAAATTCCCGGTGTCTGTAGTGCCTGACTCATCACAACTCCTATAGATCTCAGAATTGTCAACGGAAAAGTGCTGAAACCACCAACTAGCCACTCAACTGCACATGGTCAAGATCTCACGCAGCAGCTTGGGCTTCAGGAATCCTCCGTGCAAAGAGGACAAGGACATGCGCAAGATCTCAAAGCCACTGCTGTTGCGCTGGTGGACTTTCACCTGCGAGGGAGCTGCAGCGGTGCTGTTTCTGGTGGTCGCTTCAAGATTCTTCAAGCATTGATATACTCAAATGACTCAGATGATCCAATAACTCAAAGACATGCAAAACAATCCGCTGTTGCTTAAAGCCTTGTCAAACATGAGTCGATTTTCTGTGGTCATCCTTGCCAGAAATTGCAGTGGATCAATTGTGAGAGGGTGACCGGTCAGGCTTTTTGCTGCTGTGGATTTTTTGCCCATACTTTCACGGTGTGACCGATGACCCCTATGCTTCAATCACAGCTGATATCTCATGGTTGTGGGTTATGCAACTATCCTCCAGTAAACTAACCAAAACCAAATATAACTAACCTATATTCATACAGAATATGGAAAATCCACCATTTCTAGATCCAAAGGAAACGACCTCTGGATTTCCACAGCCCGTTGATGCCTTTTCGATGTTTCTGGAGGCTAAGCTATGGTGCTTCAAATCATCCCAGCCTCGATCTGATCGATGCACAACTTGATCATCTCCGAACTGCGATGCCCGGCGTGGCTGCTGATGCTCTCGGTCAACAGCTTTTCGATCTCCTTTTTGGGTCTCATGGGAACAAATCCCATGCCCCTGCAAAATGCTCGCAACAAGGGACCCCAAAATGAATAGATTCAAAAAGTTTCGTTTAAAATGAGATAGTATACATTGTAAAATACACCGCAAGAGGAGGCTGCAAAAGGACTAGATCTAACACATTGAACTGAGGGTTTCGTGGTTTCGTTTGGGGGTGTTTAGTATGGGGGCAGAGATGGTCCGAAAATGGTCACTCTTAATGGGGAAATGAAGGTGTTACGCGATGGGCTGTTCCCGTCGTTTTTTGCAGTTTTAATGAGAAAAATATGTCATCAACCATCATCAACCGTAGGCGTTCATGGGATTTGGATGGAATTTTTCATCTTTGAGACAACCGATCCTGGCGCGACATGTCCAGCTCGCTCAAGAAGTGGAGGAAGATGCGGCTGGTGACGCCTTGACCGAACTTGGCAACGCGAGGATCCAGCATGGCGTGCTCAACCTCGTCCAACGCCACGTCCTTGGATTCGCTGAACGAACCTCGAAAAAAGAAAACCAATTCGCCATATAGATTTCATATTTCAAGTGGATTTCCCAGGAAAATAAGCCAAAAATCATCGGCAAATCGCACATCCAAGCATCCAAACTGTCAGCAAGGCACTGGCCGAAGGAGTCCTTGTTGATTTTGGAGAGGTACAAGGCACGCATCAGCAATTCTGGAGCGGCAGACTTGCCACCCACCACAGGCTGCGTGGCCAAATAGATGTGAGAGGTTGGTCGAACTTCCTTCAGGGGGTCACAGTGAGAGGCTAAGGATAGGTAACATTGCAGAACTTCAAAAAATCTATGGCCTATGTGTAAATCAAAATCCTATTGATGGGATTGAATGCCCAGCCCCATGGGAAAAGAATCCATGTAACTTCGTGTAACTTGACCTTTGCACACACCTGATGTTTGACCTTAATTCAACTCACACAGAGGCGCTTATATATTTTTCAGCTACCTGTCCTTGTGAATGCGTTGCAAAGTGCAGATGCGCTTCAATGCGCCCAACTCCAACATGCCGGCGAAGGAAGGCCACATGTCACGGCCCATCTCTTGCTCGGACCATTCCTCTGACGAGATTGTGCCAGAGGACCCGTGTGGAGGATTTGGGTTCTGCAGGTACTCATCACCGAATGCATAAACACACCCTTATGATGCAAGTCACTTCCTAACATCACAGAAGCCCACCAATCTTGTACTATATTTCCATATAAAATAACTGGAAACAATTGGCCAACCTGACTTAACTTAACTCAACCTAGCTTCGATGATATATGGTTTTCTGAAAA
Organism: Symbiodinium sp. clade C Y103; assembly: GCA_003297045.1. Lineage (NCBI taxonomy): Eukaryota > Dinophyceae > Suessiales > Symbiodiniaceae > Cladocopium > Cladocopium sp. clade C. The sequence continues at coordinate 3,440 of BGPT01000761.1, forward strand.
TGGGGATCCCCAAGTCACCATGGGTTTCAATACAAAAATGATCAAAAATGATCTGGATGAGAACTAGGGGTACCCCCATGACTTAGGAAACTCCAAACACTCCATCGATCTCCTCCTGTTCGTCCAGCAGGAACTTGGCAAAGCGAGGGTGTCGAGGAGGCTGAGGCAAGACCAAAGAGATCCTCGGTTTTGGAACACTTCTCACGAGGTGGTGGCCCCATAGGAAAACCATCGGAAAATGGAGATTTCATGGGATTTATAGCTGATTTAAGATAGCTCACTTGGTTCATAACTAGGTGAATTCCATGGTTTCTGGTAGATATATCGATATAGTCAATGGGGACCACCTTGCAGGTCAATCTATGAAGAATTTATGTCCACCTGGAGCCTCCAAGTAGCCTTTTTTATGATGGGCGAAATGGTATGGAAATATGGGTACACATGGGTAAAGTAGCAATTTTTATGGGTACTTGGAGGATCTGGAAACTGCCAATTTGAGAATGTGAGACTCCGCTAAGACATATTAATGCTATTTTCCGTTGGGAGATAGAAAACTGAAACCAGAGCCGAGAATCTCTCCGACACCTGCTGCTTTCAGGATCTCAGCTTTCTTGGCGAAGATGTCCTTGACAAATTTCTGAGAATCCCCTACAGAGTGTCGTTGGAGAATGGATCCAGATCTTGGGATTGCATGTAAAGATCGACGTGTGAATCAGAGTCAAAATTCTCCAACTATGGAATTGTCTCGACATTAATTTGGCCCTTCATTTCCATTCCAAGATGGCCATTCTGTGGTATCCCCCGAATCGATTTGATACACGCTCACATATGAGAGGAAGTTGGATGCTGCTATGTTTTGCTTTTGAAACATAAAACATGGTTTGGTACAAACTTGAAGACACAAGCATCCGGAACATTTTGAATTTTGGGTGTTTCACCAGCCCAGATGATCCAATCGTGAAACGCTGCACTGTCCTGACTCTGCTTGATGGCCTTCTTCATCTCATCATCGGTGTTGTAGAACAAGGTTCGATCAGTCACGGAAGGGAATGCATCCTTTCCCAACACCACGTGCAGAAAGTTCAAGGGCACGGAACTCCCAGAGCTTCCCTGCAAAGTGACCTACAGCTGTTGCCAGACCCTAGATTGATGTTGTCGGGGAGATTTCTCAAGTCAGTTTGGGGGCAACAGGAGCCCATGGTTCAATGGTCCATTTTGGGGGGAAGCCTTTCGGGCTTTGGTGCCGTTTTTCTTAACTCATACACTTGCATAACTACAGCGTGTGAAAGAACCTTCAGTTTGACCAGTCATTTAACAAGTCTCCAAACATGGGCATCAAATAAAGCCAACAAAAACGAGTGTCTTAAAATGTATTAAATTGTGTGTATACCCACAATGTATATCAATGTATGGCATTCCCAGAGCAAAAAAAGGCTCAAACAGTGGATGTTCCAGTTGTAATCCAGTTGTCCCATCATTTTTCAACCCAAATCCAGATCTCAGTCGCCATATTAGTTGCCATCCAGACACCAACTGGGGCAGGAGCTCTTCCAAAGTGCTCTCCAAGTGCTGCACTTCTGGGAGGAGCAGCATCAAACCATGTCGCTTGTGTGTCTCGCCCTCAACGCTCACTGGGAAGAACTGCGTCCAAAGGGCGGACTTCTCCTGCGGGGATGACTCATATGGGAAACGCCCTGGCGTGTTGGAATCCCTACATCAGGGGATTCCCATGATTAACAATAGGGGTGTATAATCAACCAACATAATCCCCATGGGTGTTTTTGGAATCCTAACAAACATGGATTGTTGTGAAAATCCCCTGATTCATGGTTTCATCCAATCCAATTCACGTAAAACTCTATGGCACATATGCGAAGAACGCACAAGTGGACCGTAGACCTCTCTGCCGTGATTCTGATTCTGTTGGTCAGATGATTGTCTTGCACTGTCTCTTTACCATCATCACAATGATATACTTTGTGTGGCTTTGCCTGAAAAATGGCTGCATTTTTCACACTTGAGAGTCAAATCTCAGTGGTGCCCATCATCACAGCGAGCTTCAAGCCGCGCCATTCGTCAGCGTCCTGGATGACCACATCAGACAAACGGCTGGGAGCCGCCAGCCAGTGCAGGTAGGATTGGATGGCTCCCTTCTGCACCTTCGCATCCGAATCGTACAAGGCATCCACCAACAGTTCCACCTGCCAAGCGTCCAGGTGTGTCATGCTGTGTGTCCAAACCTCTTAACATGCCCAACTAGTGGAACCAGTGACAACAAATAGCAGAATACAGGCTTCTGTCCCGGCGAACTTGTCCAAGCTGGGGACCACACTGACATGCTGGTCATGTTTATGTCATGTTTATGGATTACCCATGGATTACCCCAGCACTTCAACAGAAAACCTGGGAGGATGGCTCGCCTCCAAGTTTCCTTCCACAGCACCAGGCATCTCTGAACCGGACGCCCAGGCCTGCATTCCCGCAACAATGGAGATTTATAGGGATATAACGGGGATATATCGGGCATATAATGGGAAATGCTGGGACTACATTGGATTTACCCTCTGGTAATTTGTTGCATAGCTATGGAAAACCACCATTTCATACCATTTCTGGTACGTAGTCAAAACTTCGAACTAAATGATTTAATTGGCAATTTTCCATCGCAAACTGTTAAATTACCAGATGGTACATTTGTTCCGTGGATGGCAAGACATGTCTTGAGAAATGGGATTGAAACAGATAAGTGTGGATCATCCGTGGGATATCTCCACCTGACCTACTGAATCAGATGTCACGGATGATGGTCCCCACAATTGGATGGCTCAACTGAAACTGACCAGCTCTGGGTCCCAAAAAGAGCGCCCCGGTATGGAGAGATCATCGGATGGTTTATCATCTAAAAATTTAGGGGACAACCCTCCAAGACTCCATGGCGCATCATCATCACCCACACTTGAACCACCAATCCAAGATGATGACGGAATTGGAATATCTACGTCCATCGTACTGAGAGAGGCAGACCTATCACTTTTATCATCATGTTCCAAGAACATGATCAGGAAAAAGAAACAGGAAGGGCCACTCGGCAGTTCGCCTTTATCAAATTAACAGTTCAAGGGATTTCTGCTGGCAAGCAAATGAAATCGGACTAACAGCGGATTTCAAACGGTTGCGTAGTCTTTTAAACACAAAACCTATACGATCCTATAGTACTATATATATATATATACCAAGTAGCGTGGTAAACCCATACCCAATTTGCGCAGTATTACCATCTTGGTGGGTGTCAAAGAAACAGACCCGCCAAAAAGCCGGTTATCATAGCCATGCTCGAGTTTTTGGACAAACCCTCCTATCTATCAAATATCCCCATAAAATGGAACCAGCTGGTAACCCAAAGGCCATGTTTCATCATCAACTAGATTTGTCTGAATATAGTTGCCCCATGAAAATCAACCGCTTCATTATCATGGTTCACTTTCTTTTACCCATGAAAATGCCCAATCAGTTTGTATAAACAAATCATGTTTGGACATGTTCCATCATGTTCCCCAGTATTTGATGATATTCAAGGTTGCTCTCAACACCCCCGAGATGGTAAAATAATAGGTGTAAGTGGTAGGAAATAACCAATTTGCAACCCAAAAGTGGGTATCATTCACCGGGATCAACCCTGCTCATTGGCAACTTTATACTTACCCATTTCTTTTGGGTAAATTCTCCCATTAAATCCTCTCCTATCATCAAAAGGGGGGTTAATTTCTGTTCATGTCTAAAGATTTAGGGAAAAAACACATTTGATGGTTTAACAGTTTACCCTCTGGTAAACTAACAGTTTGCTATTGAACATGGCCATGTTTGGTTGATTTTCCCATTAAAAAGTGGTGATTTTCCATAGCTATGTTAGTTTACCAGAGGGTAACACCTATAGAATTTTCCTTGTAAAACTGCCACAACATGGGGGTATTTACCCCATTTTCAAGGACCACCCCCCAGAGTTGAAACCAGCAAGCTAAGACGACAAACATTGGAAGACCCACATCCACCCCATTACTGCAAATAATATCAAAATGACTTACTGGTGCTTAGTAGGGAATGGGGGAATGACCTATAGTAACCATTAATAATCATCCCATTCTCCCATTCCCTACTAAGCATCAGATCAAAATAATTCTAAATATATCAAATTCCCTTCATCAAAGGGGTAGGGTAGCACTTTCCGGACAGTTTCCACCAACTTTTCCTTTTGTAAAACCAATGATGCCCCGCACCTTGTCCTCCAACGCGCGCAGCTGGCTCTGGAGTCCGCTGAAACGCTGCGCGTAGGTCTCCTGCGGCAGCACGTCCAAGAGCCTCGAGAGCGTCAGACGGAGCGAAGAGCGATGCACGGGTGGGACTGATACGGGATGATGATAGTATATCATAACCCACTCCATGTATGATGTATTTACCTACATTTGGGTGATTTTGGTGTTACAGTAAATGTTTATAAATATTCCACACACGGAGCATATGGGTAATACATGACATATAATGTTCCAAATTAGATCCCCCAGCTGATAACTATCTCAAGCTTGGATTGAATTGGGCTATCCCTTATGATAATACATATTATATAATATATTGCTTATCATAAACAATCCTTATATCATCTTGTATCTTTATATATTATATATAACACATCATTTCTATGGATATTTCATGATAATTCCAAATCTACATTCTACATCCCTAATTCTTGAAACTCACAAACTTGGCGTCCGCCCTTCAGATTTTTCACAAGCAGCTGCTGCGCGAGGTAGCGCACGTTGCCGTAGTCCCCGGCCACCGCAGCAGTGCTGGGGAGCTGCGAGATCTCCACGACCTTCTGATGGACACCGCCATCCATCTCCTCCTCGCGCATGTCCGGCACGTACCTAGCAGCAGGTGGCAAGGGATGATGTGAGGTTGTGAGTTTGAAATGGTCTGGAAGTGTCCAGATTTTTTTGGTGGTCCTTTTGGAATAGTAACTTATAACATATAATTAAGTGGACAATGGAGAAATGATCTCAATAAATTGTCATTAAACGTTTACTATCGTTTAATGCCCTTGCATCAAAGGGCTCCAAGTTTTCCACAACAAGGCGCATGCAGGACATGCCAGATCCCTCGGCTGCGACCATCTCGCGGAGAATGGCCATGACGGTTTCGTTGCGGGAGGCCATCTTGTTGTGCGCCGCGATCATGAAGAGAACCTGCAGCCATTGAAGCAGCTGCTCGTTTCCTGGTGTTTCTGTATCGAAAAAACTCAGTGAGTGCCTTTTTAAAAAAATATCAAATCATCTTTTACAAAGAACTCTCTCCATCATCTGCTCGTCTACTCAATCTAATCCATAGAAGTGGAGCCACCGCTACCAGGTAGGAGCCTTCTCCAGGTCGTCCTTTCCCTGGTTGATTATCTCCAAGAGCAACTGGTCATAGGGTTGCCTCAGCTCAAAAGTTTGCAGAAAACCCTTCAAGGCTTTGTGACTTGCTGAGGTTTCGATCTGGTCTGAAAGGGAATGAAAAAATTATGAAAAATACATTGCACTTTCAACACAATCTTGTGATCAGATGTGATCAGCAGCTTCCTGCTGGAAAGCCCAGTGACTTCTTCTCGATCGAAGCCGCAAAGGGACGCTCGTTGGAGAGGTACTTCTCCAAGACTCCCCGAACCGTCTCAGCCGCAGCTTGATGGTTGGCGAAGCCCTCGAACATCTTCCTTGATTTGGCAATGGGCAATGAATCCTACTCCCTGCCAAGGCCTAAAAAACATGTTGGTTGCTTAAGGTGTCCCCCCTACCAAACACCTATTCCTCACCATTTGGATGAACTCATTGGGGCAAGGCTCTGACAGGAGCCATGGGCTTCAGAAAGCTGATACTTGCCGCAGAGAATGGCTCAGAAAAAAGAAAAACTAAATATCTGAAATGATCTCACACTCTCTGAAATACTCTCAGACTATCAATGATCTGAAACTAAAGCCCCTGAAGATCTGTCGCTGAAGAGCCGAGTCTCTGCACCACTTCCGGTCCCTTGGCCTCGATGCAGAAGCCATCCAGCAACGCCAGCAGCTCCTGCAGCGGCTCTGCGGCGACCGCCTCCAGGTCCTCGCCCAGGCTGAAGACGCCCTCGAAGGGCGAGATCTTCTTCACCTGCGAGGTTGGAGGTGTTGGGAGGTGTTTTGATGGATGATAAGGTGATTTTAATTGATTCTAAGCATGCAAAATCATGATTTAAGGGTCTTTATGATATGGTGATTTATGATAGTTGGGAGGGCTGGTTGTTGGAAGAGGGACGCCTTTGATGGAACTTTGGGGAGTGCTGTGGGAAATATATGGAAATATGCCAACCATTATCATTCGGGGAATTTGGGTCAAGATGGCGTCATTGGGCAGGCCTCAGCACCAAAATATGGATCTGTGGAGATAGCCCACCAGAAGAATAGGACCTCCCTCCGCAACATCTATATATCACCTTCCATCATAAAATGTCAATTATGATTTCACCAGCTTTTTCCCCTCAGAACTTTTTGGACCACCAAAAAAAAAACCGATGGATTTCCAAGGCGGATTGCCACCTTGGATGGATCCTTAAGCTCCAACTTGGCCAAGAGCTCGCCAGCCGAGACGATGCTGCCGGCCGACAGGGCGTGGCTCACCTTTCCAGCCTCCGCGGAGGGATCGGTGGGGAGCCCAGGTTGGGGCAGGTCTCAAGGGTGGTTTCCGATCAACCAGCTGGGAGCGGCAAGTAGCGGTACAATCTAGTCTGCAACTGGGTAGCCTCAAATGGGAATCTTAATTAATAGGGAAATGAGAATTTAAAACCCCCATTGTAAAGCATCAACTTTGATGAAATTTGATCCCCTGCACTTAAAAAAGTCGTGGAATCTCCGGCCTCTGGAGACTTCAGGGACATGATCATCTTCATGGCCTCCAATTCCTAGGCACAGCGGCCACTCCAGGTCCCAGAAGGTCATGGTGAGATCTCATCACTCCCACCATGAGTGGAAAGATGATCAAATCAAGATTTCAACTTTCCCTTCTGGATCCTGGGCCGAATTTTACGACCTTTCAGATGCAAGACAAATATCTCAAGTCATCTCTGAGTTCTTGTTATTTTCATCTGAGTCAGGTCTCTTCTTCCACCTCAAGTATCTCCGTCCCGTTTCAATTTCATGAAACCATCACCATGAAACATGGCCAAACTACTGACCATCAACCAACACTGGGTCACTGCTCAAATGAAATGCTCCCAATCTCAGTGCCCTCCTCGTGCAAGTAGCGCACCACCTTGCCGTTCACGTCCGAGCGCAGCTCCGAGGGGTCGTAGACGTTGGGGACCATGATGGTCTGGGCTCCGATGATCAAGCGCAAGCCCAGTGCCTGGCGGAAATCAAAATTCAACCTAAGAGGATCTAAAAATATCTACCCTCCAGTGAACTAACAGTTTGCTATTGAAAATGGCCATAGAAATAGTGGATTTTCCCATTGAAAATGGTGATTTTCCATAGCTATGTTAGTCTATAAAGATATCTAAAGCCTATAGTTTCCCTGTCATTTTGCAGCCCTGCCAAGCTTCCACAGTTCCACCATGTTCCATCCACCCTCGGCCTCCTCCTTCCCCTTGAGGTGTTGGCTGAGACGGCCCACGGTCACATACAAGGAGCCATCGGGCTGCTCGCGGACCTTCGCGGCGATGGTGCCGCCGTTGATGGTGAAGCAGTAGATGTCCGAGCGCTTGCGGGTCACCTGTCAAAAGGGCAGAAACGGCAAGGGGAGCAGCATGGGGAAGTAGTGGAAGTCACTGATTTTAAGGGACGGTTCATGGGGGTATGATGGAGATGATGTTTTAATGTATCAAAGAAGTCTATGTGATATCTGTGATGAAAAACGAAGGAGAATGGAGGTGTACACAGAGGTTGACCACTATGACGGAGGTATTCTATGGTAGTGATTTTCCCATATTTTCCGTAAGAAATTCCAAGAATACGACGCAGCATCAAACGCCTGCCTGGAATGAGAACTTCCTGTCATCATAGGTGATGTCCAAGTGAAAGGAGGTCAGTGCATCGGTGTCCTCCACTAGTTTGTGAGCTTCCCCCAGCTGTCATTGAATACAGGTTACTCCCTGGCTACCCCCAGGTAGAAGGTCAATTCACCCATGTCTCCCCCTTCTGGATATCGGCTGGGTTGGAGCAAGCCTGAATATATGGCGTCAAATCGGTCAAGTCTACATCTTTGAGCTCATAGTCTCATAGCTTGAAGACATTTTAAGACTAAATCTGGTTGAGTTTCTGTTTATTTCAGAGGCATCTACAGAACTTTGCGGCAAGAGAGACTTAACCTGTTTGAGTTGAGGAATCTATATACTTCGCTGCAAACAACTCAAGATTCTTCACTTAGCAACCAGATTCATGGACTGCATAACGTGTGCAACCAAGGATCGTTTTTGCCCAGCAGCACCAGTTGTCCCTTCTGCATGGACTCGATCGCTTCCTGGGTGCGGGTCTTGGCCATGTCGAAGGCCCTGAAGACAGCAGCGTAGAACACCACCTGCGGAGGTGTCGCTGCCAGGGGCCAACTGTGCAGGGGTTGGGACTTCTTTCATGTGTTGTTTTCCGAAAGTTTCTGGTGGAAGCAAACATGAAGGAAAAACACCTGCATCGCAAAGAAAGAGTAGAAAAACACCAAAAACCCAACCTTTTCAAATGGTTCAACACCCACGGATCTCCACATCTTGAGAAAAAAAAATCAGCGGCTCCAGACCTCGTTGACGCCCAGGCTGGGCGTGATGGCCTTGCTGGCAATGAGTCCATCGAGCCACATGGTGTCAATGGTGTTCTCCCGGTATTCCTGCAGGAACATCACTGGAGCGACCAGGAATAGCCATGAGTTATGGGTCACGGTTCAGCTCAGGCTGCCAAAAATGAACCTCCTGATTTTCCTGGAAGTTCTATGTTCTTTTGGGGAATTGGATTCCTTCATAAACCACTAATTTAGAGCTAGATATAGATCAATTATAGATCAATTCCTCCCGAAAACTACTAGTGGTGCCTTTGTCCCTTAGTCTCATGTGCTTGGGAAACTCTTACAGTAGTGGCTCCTTGGCTCCCTAGTTCTGATAGGGACTATCCGCTACCCCTATAGCACCCTAATCCGCCACCCCTAGCACCCTAAAACGCTCTCTCCATTCACCACTAGCGATTCGAATATGACCATCAGTCTGGCTGAATTATGATGTTTCAGAGACCTGAAATAGATGTGATCGTAGGGCCATTTGGGCATTCCAGGAATCCGATTCCCATCCTTCCAGCGACGACAAACGACGTGAGGTCACAACAACATTCACCGACGTTACATATCCAGTATGTATTGATCACATTATATTCCCATTAACTATATCATGTTATATCCATTTATATCCCTATGATCGACCCCCAAAAGTCCCAGTCCCTACGCAGCGCCAAACGATGATGGAATTATCATGGTTTATCCCTAAAAGTCGTGGAAAAATCTTCGTTAAACCCCTATTCTATCTCGAACTCACAGTTCGCTCCCTATGAAAATCGCACCTTGGTCTCGATCAAGTCCACCAAATAGTCCACAGGATGGCGGATATCTCCTTGGATGTCCTGAGTTTTTTATCATGAGAATTTTCTTCGGTTGGTAAATCTTCACCAGAAAACCATGGTTTGGGAAAACCATGGCTTAAATTGAATTGATGAGATATTATTGAGCTCCTGACAAATCCTGACAATATGACCTATCATGGCTCATGGACATGGTTACAACATCGATGGTTCTTACAATCTGGACTGCAGTAACCAATCCTCTTCTTTGGTTGAGAAATGTTGAGAACAAATAATGTGAGTGTCTCATATGATGAAGGGAAACCATCATTGCAAGCATGGAAAATACCCTCCAAAGTAAGTCTGGTTGTTGGTTTCAACATGTTTCAACCCTGCTGAAAAATATCAATTTCATGTTGCATCATCATCCCACACATACTGTGAAATGCAACGGGAAAGTTCTCGAAAACTCGTCCCAAGTCTCCAGGTTCATCAGCGCGAAGCGCAAGCTCTTGCGTGCGGCCTCGCGATTGGGTCCCTTGGCGAAGATGTGACCGAACTGCGAATCCGCAAACTCGTGGATGGCACCCTTCAGACCGCAGCTGAAGTAGCCCCAGCAATCACCTCATTTTTTCTGGTTTCAAAAGGGGCAGCGATATTCTTCCACTGCTCGCAGTAAATTCAAGGATTGGTTTCAGGCTTACGCGAAAACCTGCAGGAAACCATAGTTCCTATACCCCTAAAAAAATGGCCTTCATGGGCTTTCGGATGCTTTCGGGTTTCAATTTTCCCATCATCCATCAGTTCCCAAACTCCAACCATACAACGAGGTGCCCCTCACTTATTCAATCTGAATTCCAGCCCTGTTCTCAAGTATCCATAGCTAGTTAAGAGGCTTTATGAATATGATATACACAATTAATCACTCGTTGTAGGTATGATTTACGGCAAACCCAATTCATATTCAGTGAATGTGGGTAAAACAATAAAATAGACCATCCCCCAAGTCACCATTAATAGGTGGTATAAACCATTCCAAAATGGGTATTGTTTTACCCACATTATGAACTAAACCACCTTAACCAACACGGCACAGCTTTCGCCGCCCAGGCTCCGGAGGACTGGAATCGCACGCTGTGGATCTTTCCACTGGTCGGCTTGAAGCCCTCGTCCGGGTTCTCCGCTGTGATGCGCGAGGCGCAGCAGTGGGAAGTGATGGGCGGATAGTCCACGGCGAAGAAATCCTGGGTGAATTAAAACATATTAATAACAATCCATGGAAGAAAAAAACTAACAAACATCTAAGGAGTATAAAGAAACTACTTTCTGCGATCTTCAAAAAGGTCAATTCAACCTGTAAAAAACTCACAAAGCGCTAATTCAACTGCCCAGAATCAATCTTGGAATTCTGCATTGGATCCATTCCGTAGAACTTCCTGGGCAGCGAAGCTGTCGCGGTTCAAAGTCCAAAACTAAATGGGTGTCCCTTAAAAAAAAAAGAAATCATTGAACCATCTATGTGCTTTGATCTATCTAACATATTAAAATCAAATGGTGAATATGGATCTTTATAGAAATGTACTCATCAGGATATCAGGATTGATCAGGATTGTTTGGATATCAGTATACATCAGTGACCATGAAAATCAGATGTAAGATGCCGTAAGTATCGTGTTTGATCATTGACAGGGGGTGCATCCCCATTTTGATCATTTTGCATCTCCACCCTTCTCCACGAAAAAACCCGAAGCGCTGTCCAAGCGTCCGGATGTCGGGCATGTTGTAGAGGGGAATGCCCATGGCAATTTGCAGCTGGGTGGCGGGCATGTTGACCCCGGTGATGGCTTCAGTCACGGGGTGCTCGACTTGGAGACGTGGGTTCAGCTCCAAGAAGCAGAAGGTGTCGGTCTCCGGGCTGTAGAGATACTCCACGGTGCCAGCACCTGTTTCAGAGGGTCAAGTGATTTGGGTACAAGTTAAGTGGATCAAATATGGCACAGTATGGTTTGCTACTCAGGAAAATCACCCAGGTCCCGAATAGGATTGAAGAACCCGGGACAAACGTATTTTGATGAAAATCCAGATCCTATCACGTATACCGCAAACGACCGTATGCGAGCTACAAGGTGGTGCTTTTCAAGTTCTCAGTTGGTTTCCAACCCCATCAGAGATAACATGAGATAACAATAGTTTTACTTACCCTCTGCTAAACTGTTACATAACTACGGAAAATCACCATTTTTGATGGGAAAATCAACTACTTCTATGGCCATTTTCAATAGCAAACTGTTAGTTTACCAGAGGGTACCACCTCCATACAGCCAGGGTGATGTTCTTGAACCAAATCTGACACTTCCTCATCGCCGCCTCGATAGCTCACCAAGGCGGTGAGGCGCATGGCGGCCCTTTCCATCTCATGGAAGACGTCCTTCTTGGCGATGGTGGGAGGACCTTCCTCGAAGATCTTCTGGAATCTCCTCAAATTGGACATGTTGATGAACATTTTAAAAGACCAACAGAAGCAGAATCCCGTGCAAAAAGAACATCGGACATACTTTGATGAACAGTCATCAAAAAACAACACAGAAGAAAGACCCAGAATGAGAACCAGGATGTTACTGGAATCTGGTTGGACCAAACTTCAACAGTCGATGCAGTCGATGGAGAACAGTCGACAGCAACTGGAATCTCGGATCTGGCATCCCGGATCCGGTGGATGTGGGATGTGCGAAGCTTCAACGTTCATTCGATTTTTCCAAACATTTGAGGACTCATTTTGCTGATCCAGCTGTGTTTTGCCTGCATTTTTTGACACATCTAACATGATCTAACACATATCAAAGATGTTCCAGATCCAAGCTACCAGCCAGCGATGTCTTGTGGAATAAGAATCATTCTCAGTGCTGAATCATGCGGGCCAAATGACTCAGTTTCCCCTTGGTCAGGGGGCTACCAAACATACAGACATATTCGGGGTAGCGGTGTTATTCGGGAACTAAAACGTGGTATTCGGGAACTAAAACGTATTATTCGGGAACTAAAACGTAATATTCGGGAACTAAAACGTAATATTCGGGAACCATATTATTCGGGAACTACACAGGGTGATTCGGAAACTACCACGGTATTATTCGGGAACTATGACAAGGCGATTCGGGAACTAAAACGTATTATTCGGGAACTATGCAATGACCAGACGGGGTCGGGGATTTGATAACTTGACCTGCGTGTCGCATCTCAGTTGCATGTAATGGCCAGAGAGGGTGGTTTAGATAACTTCAGCTGCGTGCGTCATCTCAGTTGCATGCAATGGCCAGAGGGGGTGAGGGATTTGATAACTTGACCTGCGTGTCGCATCTCAGTTGCATGCAATGGCCAGAGGGGGTGAGGGATTTGATAACTTGACCTGCGTGTCGCATCTCAGTTGCATGCAATGGCCAGAGGGGGTGGGGGATTTGATAACTTCAGTGGCATGTGTCATCTCAGTTGCATGTAATGGCCAGAGGGGGTAGTG
>BGPT01000761.1:20600-65196 GCA_003297045.1 Symbiodinium sp. clade C Y103
CGGCGTGCACTTTTTCGACATCGGATGGCCATCGAATCGTCCAAAAGTGGCCCGAGCATGTGGTGTTTTTACACTTTTCACTTCCAAATGTGCTTTGCGCCACAGCGCCGTGCACTTTTTCCACATTTCAACTTCCAAAAGTGCTCCGAGAATGACAGTTTTTAACACTTTTTACTTCCAAATGTGCTTCGCGCCACAGCGCCGTTCACTTTTTCCACATCTCAACTTCCAAAAGTGCTCCGAACATGACAGTTTTTAACACTTTTTACTTCCAAATGTGCTTCGCGCCACAGCGCCGTGCACTTNACATCTCAACTTCCAAAAGTGGTCCGAGAATGTCAGTTTTTAACACTTTTTACTTCCAAATGTGCTTCGCGCCACAACGGCGTGCAATTTTTCATCTCTCATCTCCCCAGCTGTCTCCGCACCCGCCGCTTTAGCGAGCCTACTGTTCGACCCTCCGGAGCCACAAAACATTGGAAAAACACAGTGTTTCGCGACTTTCCTACCTTTTCGNATCTCTGATCTTCTCACTTCTGACTTTTCTCACCTCTGCTTTTCAACTGTCCATATTGTCGGAAGTTTCACTTCTAAACTTCCTTCGATAATATGTATACAAATTTATCAGGAATACATAGATCAGATTAACTCGAACCACAAAGCACATCACCACAAAATCGGAACATCATGGAACATCGTCTATTCCACAAGTTATTCACGATCATCCTAGACAGGTGCAACGGCTGATGGTTTCATGCTTGCTTTCGGGTAGGTCGGTGGTCTCAACTTTCGGCGTCACAACTGTCCAATCAGAAGATTATTCTGGACTGCTAAAATCTGACATAGATGGTAAGATACTGATTGATATGGATTGATACTGATTGATATGGATTTCAAGGTTCCATATGGTTTTATCATTGAAAAACAATTTTGCATCCCACTTTCATTATAGTAAGATGATCCATGAATGGTGGGTTTTCCATCAGGCATGCTGGATAGCGGGCTATTAAGGGACATTTGGAGGATAACCCACAATGAAACTGCTTAGTTGTTCAACATTGTTTTTTTAGTCCTCAATGGTTATCAATCAGGATTCAATCAGGAAATAGGGACTTGTTTGCGTGCAATAACTGTGGGATCTGCTTGAATGTATCCAGCATACCAATCTTTCAGTTCGCGATGTGGTAAACCGAATGCCATAAGCTATCCCCAAATTCACCAGAAATGGGTGCGATTGCAACCATCCCCAAATTTGGTAGGTTTATTATTGGGTGTCCCACATCCTAAAAGTCAATCCCAGCGATTTCAACCTCACAAAACACGTTGCCCCTTCGGTGCCCCGTTCTTTCGCCGCCACCAAAACTGCTATGAGCACCGGAAAAAAAAAAGATCCAAACATGGATCTTGCAGCAAGTATTTTGCATGTACAATACCATACATCACACACATAATCCCATATCACCTCCCTCCCATGGGCCCACCTGAAGGTGGCCCAATGAAGGTGATACCGTTCTCCTTCAACTTGGCAGGCAGCTTGGGGTTCTCGCTGGCATGCCCCCAACCGGGCCACACGGCATCCACCTTCCAGCAGGCACCAGTGGGGACAAGCGAATTTCAAGGCATACCTCACCAGCCAATTTCAAGGACTTCAAAAAAAAAGTTGGGAGTTTTTCGAACACGTCCTACAACAGCAAAAATGGACGCTGTGAACTGGATAAATATATTTTCGGTGGTTGTTTCGGTTTAAGTTGCCACCAAATTCACATAGATTCACCAAATGCCGCATTTCTTGCCATCTTTGGCAAGTTGTCTTTAACCTTTAACTGTACCAACCCAATGGCACCCCAATGGCAGGCACCTTTTGCTCCTTAGCAATGCGGCAGATCAGCTCCACGTTGGCGTAGTTGTTCACGTTCTTGCCACCTGCCACAATGCTAGATCCGTTTGGCCAGTTGGTTGGTATAGGTAAACCCTGCAGTTCTGTCTGTTGGTCTCTATTTCCAATGTGGTAAACCCTGGCTGCCATAAACAACTACCATTTTTGGAGGTTTGTACCACCCATAAAACTGGCGATATCGGGGATATAGTGGACAATTGGGTTTACCACATTAACTATTATATGCCTTTCATAGATCCTTGCTGATCCAGTTATAAACTGACTTCGTAAAGAACCGGGGCCCCCACATATAGTAGTGGTTGAATCTCGGGGTATACGCAAAAATTAAGGTCGTCAAGCTTCGGTACCCAAGTCTCTCTATTAAAGTCACCCATCAAAAGGCAACACTTCCACTGATTAAATCAAACTTGTTGATGTATACTTTTGCGGTTTGTATATCCATGATGGAAATGGTTTGTTGACTCAGGAAATGACATCTACATCTATGGATATCTATGCTGGATAATATCTTTACATATTATATAATTTTACATTGTGCAAATCTAGCCGTCTCTGGCCACAAGAATATTCCGAGCAAAATAGCGCTACTTTTCGTGCAAACTTCTCGAACTGGGACACCATCTGATGAAGTTCCGGACTCTTGGCATTCAAACTGATGGCCTGTTGTATCTGAGCATGGCTCCGAAAAAAACAAAAAAAACGGGGATACTATGTACCAGTATATCGATAGTTGATGGAGAAGATTTAACTACATCCAAAATATTCCTTCAGAAGTATATGCTATACCTCATGGCTAAAATATGCAGCTATGTTCCGAGCTATCTGAAACCACCAACCCTTCACCTTTTTTCGGCACCTGGAACCTCCACAAAAGAATCGGCCAAGCGAATGAACTCCGCGTTGGCGTTGAGATCATCGGGGGTGGCCATTGCCACGAAAGTAATGAGCTGCTCGGACCCGAACCTGGGCTGGGGCGGTTACGGTGGCACCGTTAGTGGTGAATGGTGATTCAAAGCTTAATTCATTGGATTGGTTTAAGGGAAAATCTACAGGAAACTGGCTGGATTTTCCCATGAAATATAGGGGTTTCCTGTAAATTTTCCCATTAACCAATCCATTGATTAATTAAAGATATGGCAAATAATGGAAGATCATGGAAAATAATGAAGCATATTAGAAAATATTGGAAATAAAGGGCAATAGCGAAACATATACTCTCCGGTAATCAAGCATGGCTTGCCGGACAATCCCAGAATTATAGATGATTTTCCCACTATCACCTCCATTAAATAGGGGATTTCAAATTGCCATGTTTGATGACCGGAGGATCCTTTCCAAGAGAAACCCAAGGGCCAGTGATTTCCAAACCCCAAGAAGATGAGTCACTTGGGATGTTGAGATCTGGGTTTTGGGGTCCATGTTCAACCCTAAATTCCGAGGATTTGATCTTCATAGCTCAGCTCCTACACAACATACATATGCTGCATTCTGGCGATTTTCCCTACCGATTCGAGAATTTCTCAGACATCCAGCAAACACGCTCGACTTTTTTGTTGAAACATGTTGAAAAAAGAGAACTATATACTTGACACCTGACCTGGGTTCAACCTGTACATCGTGGGGATCAAAATGAAGGCAAGACCGCGAGATTTTCGAAATGGGGATTGGTGGCACAATTCTGTAGTCCGGAAGCCATCTTGGTCCATCTGAGCCCATGAAAAATATCTCGCATCATATCCCATCCCATTATACTGGTTGGATCTGGTGGGTTAGTAAAGATTCCCGATTACGTGCTGTAATAATCTATAAGAAACCAGGTAGTATAATCCTCTAATGATAACCAATTGGCACTGGTACTTTTAGTGGTCCATCTTGCTGCTCCAAATCTTGTCCCACCCCATCCACGTCAAGTTCACTCTGTGAATGTCCAACGCCTCATCGACAGAATGGCCTCACAGGAGCTGTCTTTTTTGCTGTGGGTGGCGTCCACTACCTACGTAATCACTGCCTTCAAGATTTGTTCCAACATGGGGATCCAAGATTGTTAAGAAAAACATATGATCCTACCCACATGCACTTTGTGGGGAGAGCGGAATCGCGGACTCAAGGCTCATCAGGTTTTTGCAGCTGCGGCATGTCACCACCCATCCGGATGGCGCCTTCACAGCAGCCATGCCATTGTTGGAGATCAGGATCTTGCGAATCACGCGCTGTCCCTCTCGCTGCTTGACATAGCTGGCCAACGGATCCAGATTCATCGCCTCACAAAGGGATGACGGATCCCAGGATCACCTTGTGGTTTCAGACCATCACAAGATTCACAAGTCATGAAAGTCATGGGGAATCATCATCCCAAGTAAGATTTTGTACTTAACTTTATTAACATTCGAAAGCAAACATGGTAACATGGTGGTAGAATATGTGCACTATGCGACCGACTCAACTCGCAAATACTCGCAACAATACAAATCAGACGCATGCTTAGAAGGAATATAGGAAATAGATGGACATACCTAGACCCTCCGAATACTCCTACAAAGGAGTCAAAGTACTAAAATTATGGGGTACAATGCCAATTGTTTGTGGGTATTTGCAGGGTCTAGGTAGAGATACATTTGGCATCATTTGGCTGCAATGGTGACAAATCCTCTGCAATCAAGCGATTGGCGAGATGGATGATACAAACAGAGATGTGTCACCAGAAACAACATGTAATAAACGAGAAAAGTTCGGGGCAAACAACCTATAGTCAAGGACAAACTGTGTCAAAAAGTTTCTACAACTGCTGGTCAACAAGCTTCATCTTCATCATAGTCATCATAGTATCTTGAACCAAAAAAATGGCGCTCTTAGCGAGCTCTTCGTTGCTGTTTCATATGAAGGAAAGCAGAAAACGGTTGCTGAATCCCGAATCGGATCAAGTCACGGACATCGCCGGTTGAATCGCAAAAATGAATCACGGAAAATGCTGAGTGAATGAAAACTAGACGCTTGAACCAACGGGTCACACCGTTGAGCGGCTGGATTGAAACGAGGACCCTTTCGCTAACGGCCCCGACTTTGAGAATGAGAGTTTTTGCAATGCAAAGTCTTGCACCATCTTTAAAGACAAGTCCACGTGAAATCAATGGCAGTGAATCCTGCAGGTGTCGAAACCTCCGCTACTTGGTTTCAGGCAAATATAATATGCCTGTAGTGGTTTATTTCCAGCATGTTGACAAATAAATGATTGTACAAACGTGGGAAAAGAATATGGCATGATGATGATCTGTACTCCAGAACCCCTGTGAGCATGCGCTAAACATCCGTTTTCGGAATCTGTTGGAGTATGATTCGAACATGTTCCTTTCATATCCACCCAAACCTTCTCCTGTTAAAATCCTAGAAAAAAGATGAAAAAAGATGAAAAAAACAAATCTTGACTCCCCATTTGAAGATGGATACAACACGATACAACCATAGCTCCCTTCGCAGTTCCATTCAAACTCCACTGCACCAGTCAACAGCTACCACCGAGGCGTTTGCTGAAGCCCCACTCGGGACCATGGCGGAGGCGGACGTGGACGTTGTTCACGGCCTTCGCAAAAAACGGCGGAAACGCGAGGATCGGCGCCCCCCAGATAGCTAAATCGACTTTGTGCATTTGATTAACAGGTTTATGGTGGTTATAATTATAGTTCATGGGGTTTATAAACCTTCCTCGGGGAACCATAGTTGTATTATGGGTGCTCAATGATTGGAACAATATTTGTTCCTGGTCCTTTACGGTAATATAGGGTATATATGGCTATGCGGAACCAATGAAAATTCACTGAAACTACCAATGTAAACTCTAGGAACCCTCCATATGGTGGTTTCCTCAAATTGTGGTACCCCCAAATCATGCATTTTCGTCGGATTTTCCATTCTAAACCATCCAGCTATTGGTTTTTTTCCCCATTTTCAGACATATATAGCTTGGGTAGCATCAAGCCGCCACAGCCTGAAAGCCGATCAAAGTCATCGCACCTCCCAGGTGAAGAAAATGTAGGAACGCGATATCTCTTCAATCTGGAGAAATTACGGGGAAATTAGATTGGTTGAAGGATTTCTTTAACAGGAAAATCCTACATTTGATGGGAAAAACATGGAAAAACCATGCTTTCCTGTAGAGTTTCCCTCCAACTAATCCAATGAAAACTATCTGAGTCATGAGACACTATAAAATAACATGATCGACAATATTTCGCTTCAATTGATTTGAGGAAAACTCTGGAAACATACAGCCCAAACGAAACCCTGCTTTGGTATCGGATCTATTCATTTTTGGGGCCCATATGGTCGACATTTAAACTTAGAGGGAATGGAGTGTATATCTTTTTAAATTATGGGGAAACTATGATTCGTCTTTCTTTTTGGTTGTTGTGAAACTGGTGGGTAGTAGGATTGATAGGAGTCCGGACAAGCAAAAGGCCTTCCGAATTCAAAACCACCAGCCAGATATGTTTTGTTAATATGTTTGGTCCTGGGAGTGAGATCAAACAACCAAGCGATCAAAGCCGCTGAGTCAGGAGTCAGAGGTACCTCACATCAACACCCCATCAATGTCAGTTCATAAACATTCAGAAACCATCACTAATTCAAGCAGAAATGGATGGCAAAAGCCATCTCCAACTAGATTCAAGTCACCTAGCAGGGTGGACCCTTCTTCACCCCAGCCTGGCTCATTCGCCGGCCGCTAAAGCATAATTCACTAAGATGCCTATAGTATTTATAGTAAGTATTGCATTTCACCTCAAGATTTCGGGAGATGTCTTGGCTTGATCTTTTTGGGGGTTGAAAGTGGTTGAAGATCTCTCTTGAATTTGACCACACGTAACTTGTTCTGGTCAACTCCGCGCCCCACATGTCAGACACAAAACCATGGAATTTGGGCCAGAGCGCTGCAAAGGAAAAAGTTCGAAAGTGTGAGGGGGTTCGGAGTTTGTTGGTATTTGGCACCACCATGATTTTGGGGAAGATATGGCAAGATCAAAAAGAGAACAATTATATAACATAGAGGGAAATATTTGTTCGGCCTGGAAAGACACTGCACCCGGTTTAAACGGGGTCCTTTGCTGTACAGTCATCACAAATCCTAAACCCAAATTCTTTTCATACCTAGCTAATACCAATGTTCGTCAACATACCACGCATGGAGCACCTGGGAAAAGCATCCACAACACCTCCACAACACACTCATTAGTAGTGGATTTCCCATTGGGAAAACAAAAGCTCATCTTCAGCCAATCCACAAAACATCCACACTCATCCCTTTTCGGAGGCACAGGCTCTTGGACACGGACTCAGAATTGTCGTGCACCTCTTTGCCGAAAAATTGCGTTTTACAAGTCAATTCATTTGTACAATATTGAGTCTAGAAGTTTAAGAAGTGTCAGCTTCAAACACACCGAATGCGTATACACCTACTTAGATGACAACCATGTCGGACCATGTCAAGTGTCAAATTCAATGATCATGTGGCCATTGCTTTCAGCTCATTGTTCCATTATACATGTTGGGCACACCAAACAACACTATTCCGTTTCTTTTGGGGAGCTATAGAAACGTCAAGATCATCGATATATGTTTCTGACATAGATAGGCCTAAAAATGCCTACAACATCTATATCTATATATCATCATGGAGTGCTTGCCGGCGGGCATCTCAGCTCGACTCATCGCTTCTTGTCCTGATCATAAAAGCCAAGTACCACTGGGTTCACCTTCAGTTTGGTTCATATCACTCTCACTCATTGGATTGGGGTAAGGGCACATTTACAGGAAACCCATGGATTTTCCTATGAAATATGGGGCTTTCCTGTAAATGTTCCCTTAACCCAATCCAATGACTCACTGGTTGATGCTTTCAACCCCCGCCAAAAATAGAAAAGTCATATGGGATCAAGATCCCCAATATGTGTTGAAGATACCAAGAATTGACACCACCAACCGGGATATAACAGTAATTAATGTATAGGTTATAGATGGTTGTAGCATGCTATAGTGCTCATAGACCCTGGTTTAGTGGTTGTTGGTCATGATCATCACCAAACCCAGTGGTCGTTGTCGGGATTCCCGGTTGTGAACCTTCATATTATCTCTACTATAGCTCCACTTCCAACCGTCAACCAAAAGGGGCCTAGCCTGGGTCATGCTCACCTAGACCCCGAGAACAGTACAGGCAAATGATGGACTCCAATCCCATTCCCCCTAATATCAAACACCCCATGAATGTCAATGGTCCCAAATGTACAACCCTTCTATATACTAAACCACGGTTTCTGGGGGGTGTTTAGAAGTGTTTAGTCTTAGGGGAATGGGATGTTCGAAATATGACATCACATTGCCACGCACGTTCCATCGGGACATCTCTAGGTCAGTGTTGGAACATTTGTAGCTGGTGTACAGCTAGCTGAGTACAAGGTGAGGCCCCCTAGATAGCTAAGTTGACGCGCATAACTTGGTTAACGTTTGGGTTTGTGGGGGACATACATATATAGTTCATGGGTTTATGAACCAACAAACAGAACTGGGGAGCCTCACCTTGTCAATTATGACAATCATGAAAAATGTGTTGAATATACAGGATGAGAAACAACTGTAATCAACTATATGTTTGGTTATGGGTCAAAATCCTGGTACCCGGATGGTATCCTAAAATGGCTGGTTAATGGTTAATGGATGTTTATTCCCCCAAATATGGTAATAATAGGTTTTGACTCATCCCCAGTTGAACCACCAACCCCAATCTTCCCACCGGTTGATCCGACACAAAGGATGATCCAAAGTATGTTTTCCAAAAACAATCAGACAACCCCAACCGAACTTCCAAGAAGGTCATAAATCTGTTTCAATCAACAATATTCCCAGCATCTTTGGTATCCAAGCCATTTTGGTAGCTACCAGGGTGCCACAATTCCGTTCCAAACCAGGATTCCATCTTCTTACCGGCGCGCTTGTAGGGCACATAGGTGTAGGTGATGTCACGTGGCATCTTTTTGGGACGAGGACCAGCTCCTCCCCTGACAACGTATCATGGGTCAAAGTCCCAAGTCGGAATGGCTACAAATTACCTCATCCTTTTCATCATTTTTCCATGGGATTTTCAGGATCCTAAATTGGAGCTACTGTACTATATAAAAGGCCATATTTTCTGGGGATTTCAATTTTTGTCTTAGGTACTTGCAGGGATCTAGGTATGTCTAGGTACACATGTTTTTCCCACAGGGACTTCTTTTTTTAAACCACATCATCGTTGGGATTCAACCAGTCACCATCGATGGTGAAGTCCCGGAATACGACAAGTGTGCGTGGCCAATCTTCGATACCGCAATCTCAATGGGTTGTTAACCATCAACGCTTGAGGGGGGTCAAAACTACTGAACAACCCCAAAGACGATGGATGATTTATGATGGTTTTCAGATTCCCAGATCTTGACAATTACCAGCCACTTCTGTCTCAATTTGAGTACCGCAATTTTGACCCAACTGCCAACATGTCACATGAATTGAATAAATGCGTATTTTCTGTTCGATCTATTGATGTATTGATAACATTTGATAACACATTTTCTGACTTTGCGGCATGTTTTCTTGGTCAAGGTTACACAAGGACCCCCTCTTGAAACGGGATGTCATGTCAGACCGACTATTTGGGTCATTCCAAACATAGGGTATACTCCAAAAGTACCCCTTCAAGAGGGAATTTGATGATAAACCGCTGTATGTTGAGGTTCACTAGTTTCAAAAGAAAACAAAAAAACAAAATCAACGGGAATCCGACATTATCATCATTTTCTCTCATACTAACCGGGTGATAGTATCCATGATAAAATCCAGAAATAGAAGAGTGGATCGAAAGCTTGGGATGAAAAGTTATCATCCCGCTTGGAGGTTTCCAATCCATGGGGATACCCCCAAATCATCCATGTTCATTTCGGATTTTCCATTCTCTTACTGGTGCTTAGTAGGGAATGGGGGAATGGGATGATGATTAATGGTTATTTTATATAGGCCATTCCTTCATTCCCTGCTAAGCACCAGTAAGTTCTAAACCATCCATTTTTTGGAATTTCCTCATATGGATTGGAAACCCCCACTGAACCCGGACAACTCTTTGCGGCCCGTTCTCAGCTAGCCTCTTCCCCTGGCGACCATTCACTGCCACGTTCCCGCGCTCGCGGACCGATGGTGACGTGCCAACGAAGGCTGGCGCCTCGCTGAAGTCGAAAAATGTGATGCTTAATGGGATTTGTAATGTGGATTTCATGCAATGGGATTTTGTGGGATTTGAAATGGGATTTTATGAAATCTTCTGGGTTTCATAGGGTTTTCAATACAGATTTCATGGATTTGTTCATGTTTTTTATGGCCCATCTGGGATTCAATGGATTGGTTTAAGGGAAAAATCTGCAGGAACACCATATTTATCCATATTGAGTGTTAAAAAACCATGGTTCCTGGTGAAGCGTTTCTTTCAAACCATCTATTGATGGATACCCTGCATGAAAGGAATGGCTGGAGTACAATGGAGTACATATAACGCCATGTATGAGGATTGAAGTTCAGTAACTACACGTCCAGTCGGCGTTATTTGAATTCAGCAGGACCAGTTTGCCTAAAGCCTATATCGAACTTTCCCTGTGATTCGCTATAGATATTCACAATCCCAATACGGTATTACCCTCTGGCGAGTTTTCATGTAGTACAACGTAGCCATCGCGCATTTGCAGATGGTAAAAATGATGATTTACCCTCTGATTATTTAACATAGCCATGGAAAATCTCCTATAAATGGAGGTTTCTAGCTGCAAAAATCATCCAAAATTGGCGATGTTCCATGGCTATGTGAAACCACCAGAGGGTACTTTTCCTTTCAGCTACCAGGTTTTTTTTCACCCCATATAAATCATCGTCCCGTTAAGGTTTCATGGGGATTCACAGTTCATGATGATCATCCCCAATGTATACTATGTATATAACATCATGTGTTGTATATAACATACATATACAATGTATATCTATATATATATATTATAATATATCATATATCATATATATATAATATCGTGTGTATATATATATATAGTTTTAATATATCATATATATATATATATATATATTGGATAATCATGGATCATCTAACCAGGGATCTATATAATGATATCAACTGTGCAGTTGATGTCGGCGACGCCAAGGGGCAAGGAACAACGTTGCGCACAGCAGCAGGGCCTTGTTTGCATTGTCCGAGGCTGCGGAATGTGCTGAATGATGTTCATTGTCACTCGGAAAATGGTGATTTAACCAAGAAAAAATGGGATTTCATGGGATTTGTAGCTGATTGATGGCTAAGTTGACTTGTAACTTTGTGGTTCACTGGGATTTGTGGGGAGATAACTTTGGTTAATGTGTGTATCAACCAATTTATAACTGGGGTGCCTCACCTTGTATCAGTGGCTCGCCTCCGCCACTCCTAAAGCCTTGCCACCGCAATGACTACGCCGGCAGCCGCTGTCTTGAACACGAAAAAATACCCGCTGTGTATAATGATGTTTTTCTACCCACTGTATAATAGCTACCTGATTCAGTAAAAAACTACACCCCCCAAAGACCATCAAGCTGACCCCCCAGCTTCGACTGAGGGGCCGAAAGGACAAAGTGCCGGAACATGGCGAGTTGGGTCCGTGCTCGCCTTGTGGTTACAGCTGTAACGACACCTGGAGACTGGAGCCAGAACGCTCCGAGTTCCGCCAATCCGTAGCAACGGCATGCCCAACATCTGGCATTTTCATCATGAGCCCTGGGTTTAGTCTTAAAAAAGTTACTCTTTGACTCTCAAAAGAAATCCAGGAAAATCAAAACACTATCCAATCCTAATCCAGGAGTTCCAAAAAATCCACAAGGTTCCCAAAAAATCCAAAAAAATAACAGCAAAACAATCCAAGAAGTCAAAACAATTCAAAACACATCCTTTAAAACATCCATAAAAATAAAGAACAACTTCCCAGGGAATTATTTATGAACATGAATGAAAAGGAATGGTCCAGGAGTGTCCCTATAGTCCCTCCCCATAGACAAGATTTCAATGGGAAACCATTCGATTTGGGGGTACCCCTCATAGAAACCCACCTGAAGTCTGAGTGAATAGAAAGAACGTCAAGTTCCGTTGAAAATTCAGAGTATACACGGTATGTATACATAAAACCCAACATGTTCATGACTCGTCTTCAAGACAGCACCATTGGTCTTTGCTGCTTTTCTAAATTTTGTATCATGTAGCTTGCTAGGAGAGCCAGGATGATCCTGCTGCTTCTTGCTGAGTTTGGAGGATGGAAAGCATCCAGGATAGTTCTGGCTGAGGCCGCTAGCAAAATCTATAGGGAAACTATCTTCTTAGATCATGGCTATAGTCATGGGCCTCTCATGGCACCATTTCCAAATAGTTCATAATCCTTAGTTAAGCACCAGTCAATCATACCAGTTGTGGGTAGTTCCAACCCCATGTTTACCTGAACATGGCTAATATTACGTACAGTACTTTTGAAGGGTAATTCCTAGTTAGTTTCCCTGTGTTCCCATCGAACTCACATAAAGTTGCCAAAAAACATGGGATAACTCAGTGGCCATTTCAGGAACCGATTTATTGGAGGTAGCTACCAAATATAAGGCCTGTGCAAGGCTTATGTAAGGGCATATCCCCACAACATGTGGCCTTGATTTTACATATATACAGTAGACAATATGGTACAGTACCTCCATTTCAGGCAATTACCGGCAATTCCCACGAACATTAACCCTTCACAAAGGTGGATCAAGTGCTTTTTTTACTGCAGCGACCTGCAAAGTGTTTTTTGCAGGGGCGAGTCGGAGATCATTGAGACATGGCTATGGGTCAACTCGGAAACGGAAATTCAGCCGTCATTGAGCTGCTTGCAGATTGCCACGGTCTGTGCGGCGCAGGAAGGGTGGAATATGCTGGAATTCTAGCCTCAAAAACTCAGGAGTTCAGCCATAAAACTTAAGGTTTTTACACACATCATGGTTGGTGATTAATGGCATGTCATCTACATGGCATGTCATGGGGAGATTTTCCTTACCATGTCTGTTGCATTCTGCTCCGAGAATTGGTGAAAGAGAAAACATTATCTAGAGCACCTCGAGTTGGAATATAAGAACCTATAGCTTTCCTGGACATATTTCCTTATAAATCAATCTGCTCCGTTCATTGTTTGGGGCCGTACGGGCGTACCATCAACAAAAAAGGGATGCCAAACAACACATCCAGCTGAAAATAGATGAACCATTGCACTTCTTTGGGAGGCTCAACGATATTTAGTTGGTCATATACCCCATATTTCATATCTCCACTCATCCAAACAATCCATATGCCTGATGCTTCAATCCCTCTTTGTCATCGTAGAATCCTCACTCTTCATGTTAGAATCCCCATTTTTTGTAGTGAAATCACCATTCTTGATGTTTAAATCCTCTTTTTTCATGGTTAAATCAAAGTGTCTTTGACCCCGAAGCCCGACGCCAAAGCCATGCGGATAGGACGCACCTGGTGAGCTGCCTTCATTTCCTTGGAGTCAGCCAACTCTGGGTGTTCACCTCGGCTCCAAAAAGATTGGGAATAACATGTATTTTGATGTTTAATCATGATCTAGATGAGCAACATTCGATTTAACATTGTCTAATATTATCTATGTATTTAACATGATATCAATATTAGAATATACTAACCGTTTTACAGGATGAGGTAAACCAAATGCCATAAACCATTCCAAAGACCGGGGCATACCCAATTTCATAAACCTCTATTGGGGATTGTTTATGGCATTGGGTTTAAACATTACTCATGAATTGTAGCAATGGAAAATCCTCCATTTACTTCGATGATTTTTCCAGCGAACTAAACCTCCATGGCTAGTTCAAGGATTCCCCAGCCAGCCACGTTTGATGACACCGTGGCGGGTATATAAAATCCACTAAAATCCCCCATTTCCTAGCTATAAGCCTCCATTTAGTTTGGGGGTTTTCCAGCAAGCCATGTTTGATATGCACCATGAATCACAATTAATCACAATTAATCACCATTAATCATCATCAATCATCATTTTTCATTCAGCCGCTGCAAGTCACGAAGAACTGTGCGGACGTGCATAGACATCAGACATATCAAACCCGAATCCCATGGAATTCGTCTATAATATGATATAATGCATAATATAAAATAATATAAGCAGCATTAGCCGATATGAGCCATATCATTAACGCTTAATCAGAGGGCAATAACCGTTAATCACCACAACATTAACCATTAAATATTCACCTCTGCAATCATTAATCACCATTTAATCTTCAGCCTCAAATCACCATTGATTTATATCCATATTATATTATATTATATTATATTATCTTATATTATATTATATTATATCATATTATATCATATTATATTATATTATATCATATTATATTATATTATATTATATTATATTATATCAGATTATATTATATCATATTATATCATATTATATTATATTATATCATATTATCTTACATTATATTATATTATATTAAAGTATCTTATATTATATTATATTATATTATATCATATTATATTATATTATATTATCTTATCTTATATTATATTATATCATATTATATTATATTATATTATATCATATTATATTATATTATATTATATTATATCATATTATATTATATTATATTATATCATATTATATTATATTATATTATATTATATCATATTATATTATATTATATTATATTATATTATATTATATCATATAATATTATATTATATCATATTATATTATATCATATCATATCATATTATATTATATTATATCATATTATATTATATTATATTATATCATATTACATTATATTATATTTTATTATATTATATATTATATATCATATTATACTATATTATATTATCTTATATTATATTATATCATATCATATTATATTATATTATATCATATTATATTATATTATATTATATCATATTATATTATATTATATTATATATCATATTATATTATATTATATTATATTATATCATATTATATTATATTATATTATATCATATTATATTATATTATATTATATCATACTATATTATATTATATTATATTATATTATATCATATTATATCATATTATCTTATGTTATATATATTATATCATATTATATTATATTATATTATATCATATTATATTATATTATATTATATCATATTATATTATATTATATCATATTATCATGAAAATTACCAACCTCTGCAGTTTTGCTAAGGAAATGCCCATCCTGGGCCCCGAGGCTGGCCAGCTGAGCGAGACATCTTTCGGCCTCCGAGAACTTCCTCGCCGTTCCAACGCTGGGAATGACATGGGCCATCCATAGATGGCAAGTAGGTTTCGTGAGTGGATTAAGCCTGCTTATCCGACTGAAAAAAAACCAGGGATATAAAATACTTTATGATTTACCTATCAAAAATTGTTTTTGCTTAGCAATGTGTTGAATTGCCTTGATCAGTAGCCCATGAAAACTGGAGATTTCAATCAAGACATTGAAGGAACAAAATCGGATTAAAAACTAGAATCAACAGCCATTTGTTTTATTGATGTGTTACACAGTTTGTTTCCAAATTAACATATTGGGAATGATTTGCAATGGGTTTTTGCCTGGAATTTATAAGGCATATTTACACATTGTATGTAGATAACACGTGACACTATCCCATGCAAATACCTGGCAAATGGGGGTCAAGCCATTGATGCTCATGGACTAGAGGAGTGATCAAGAATGGATGGTCCGCGGGTTGGGGACCTCCAATTTTTTTCTCCACACAAGGATTGGTTTGTCTGAAGATAGGCCACCCCTACCTAAATTTGATAACCGAAAAGTGTGATCCCCAATAACAAGGCACCATAAATGGAGGTTTTCTAAAATAGGGGTACCCCCAAATCATCCATTTCAATAGGATTTTCCATTATAAATCATCCATTTTTGGGTACCCTCATTTTAGGAAACCCCCAAATAGGTAAGGTCCAAAAAAATATCAGAAAATCCCAAAATCCAGTGAATTCAAACCTCGTGTTCCCATCTTTTGCCTACATCCATAGCCATTTTGGGGCACACATTCCCCTCTATCCCAAGATGTCACCCATCGCCTTGCTTTGGCTAAGTCAAGGGCTCGATGTACAGCCTGATAAAGCGAGGAGCATTGGATTTCATGGGATTTTCTTCGGAGCCTATCCTGAGAGAGAACTCTGATTTCATTGGATTGGTTTAAGAAAAACAATACAGGAAACGCTGAGATTTGATGGTGAACACCATGGTTTCCTGTAGATTTTGCATTTTACGAATCCAGGCATAAGTTGAATTTATATGAATTTATTGGAATCCCATCCGGAAATTCTTGTCTACGTAATCTTTCGTGGGAATTTTCATTGGACGTCAGCCAATCCCTCTGTAGAGGACATCGAGTTGTCGTTCGCCAACCCGACCTGCAGTACCCAGCAACCGTGGTAAACCCAAGGCCACAGCCATAGACCCATCCCAAAGTTATCAGAAAGGGGTGGTATAAACTATGGCCAAATGGAGGGGGTACTTTTTGCTTTACCACAGAAGTCAACCCTCCTAGTTTGGACGCCAACTAGTTTGAACCCTTCCCAAAAATGAGCTGTGCCCAAAACCTTCAGTTGCCGCCCTCTGCTGATGATTTTCTTCTTCTTGGTTGGTATCAGAATTCACTAAGTAGAGACTAAAGGTTTGAGTATGTAAGAAAACCATAGTTCTTGATGCTGGATTGTTGGCTGATGATCAACGTCACCACTACTTCCGAATAGTAATATACCCCGATTTGCTGGTGAATTTATCCTTCTTTGGCGGGTTCAATCACCTCTTCTCATGGCGGAAACACCATCAAACAGCAGAAGAAATGGGGTACTGCCTTGCTAAAACATGGAAGCCCATTTCTTCCCTCGGTTCAAAACCTAATGTTCCTTGTCTAACCGTCCATAAATCGATGCTGGTCTGTTCCCTCTAAAAATGTCCATAAATCCAAAGGCCCATCTGACATTTTGAGACAAACCCAAATAGGTCATTTCACGTGTTTCCAAAGGAAAAGGGCAATATATCACACCCTTTTAGCTACTGTAATCCCAAACCATTGTATTAACATGTATACATTAAACATTCATGAAAAACATATAGTAACAATTAATAACATGGTAATTCAGTACAATTCATGTTGTTTTCATGATTTCTTGATACTTCTTGATACTTCTTGCATAAGATTCATTAAAACCACATTTGGGTTCGGGATACCCATTAAACAAAAAAAAAACATTTGAATAGGGAAAATGATGATAATCCATTGGAATTGGAGGTACCCTATTTTCAGACAAACCCATGTTTTCCATGATGACAAGATCTCAAGGCCTGGTCCAGGAGCTGAGCGTCCTCAGGTTGCTGCAACCCCTTACTGCCCAGGGGTGGAAAACTGCTATGGTCATCACCTAAAATGACAGGGAAGATGTCTCCATTTTTCTTCTATGGGAATGGGTCAAAACCTATTTCTATCATCTTTGGGAGAATAAACATCCATGAACCAGCTAAATTTTAGGGTGCCTAGGGGTTTGGGCTTTTGACTCAGTTCGCCATATGATATACCTACCTCGATCTTCTGGACTTTCAACCGACCCAGCTGGAATGCACCTCCGGGTGCCTACGAATGGTTGGTGGTTTCAAGCCGAATGGAAAGTTCATGAAGATCATCATAGCAATGAAATATGCTTTGACATGAAAAATAACACAACAACTTTGGATCATTCTCCCAGTAGGGTTGAAGATGGTTTCACGTAGCTATGGAAAATCACCATTGTTGAGAACGGTAAATCATCGAATTGAATGGGCCATCCATAGCTATGTTAGCTTACCGGAGGGTAAAGCTACTTGAAACCAAACAGAAATAGAGGTTTCCTAAGTCATGGGGCTACCCCCAAATCATCCATGTTTTTCCGGATTTTCCATTATAAAAGTCTATAAACCATCCATTTTAGGGTACCTCCATGGATTGGAACCCCCCCCAGGATGCTGCGTCCTGATGACCGGCAGCCGGCGGACCTTGGAGAGGTAGGGTGCCACCTTCCGATCATCCCAAAAATAAGGCGTTCGTAGGGGATTTAGCGAACCAGTTCATGGATGTTGACAATGGATATAACTATAAAACTATATATAGTTGACAATAGTGAGTGAATGTTTATGGGGCATAGAACTATACGTAATGGATTCCTATAGGTCACATATTTGGGACAAAATTATTATATATCATTATATATCCCATATGGATTTATATGATTATATATATATATATACATACGTATATTAGGCCAGTAACCCAGTCATATATCTATCACTGGCAAATGATCCAAACATAAACATAAACCGCAGGTTGACTATTGGTTGAATAAGGTTGAATACAGGGTGAGGTCCCAAAACGATAGCTAAATTGACAAAAACATACCTTGGCTGACATTTGGGTTTATGGTTTAATATATGGTTCAATGGGGAATAGAACTATATATATAATACATTATAATACTATATACCATCTGGTAAATTAACAGTTCGACCCTGGCAGTCATCGGAATTGGAAGATTTTTGTTTCCTCTAAAAATAGCGAGTTTCTCAGGGTCGAACTGTTCATATACCAGAGGCTAACTATAGTTCGCTAGGTTGGTTATCAACCAATGGGGCGGGTATCAACCGTCCGAACAATGGATGGTCACACCTTGGCGGATTGGTTCAAGGGAAAATCTGACCAGGAAAGCAGCGTCGGTAATACCACTAAATAGTACCTATAGTATATCTATATAGTACAAGGGTTCCCTGACAAAATTTCTTAATCAAATTCTCATCCGATTCTGGGAAGAACATCTAATATGGTTTTAAAACATTAAAACAAATATGACCGGAAGGTCTTTCGAACCCCCACTTGATGCTGATGGTGGTCCGTCCTTTATCCCGAGCACCAACTTCAGGAATCAGCTGCGGATGACCATGGTGGCCTGATAGTTGGCTACCCTGATGTTAGATGTTCACATAGCCAATGCTGACCTAATGACCTACATGTAGCTGTCCTGTGTCATCCAAGTTTGTTCGAATGTTTTAATGAAGAAACCAAGGCAACCAGGGGTCCCTGATTTTTTAGGAAACACCCCCTGTTCTCAGGACGCTGAGTCTCCCAACGCGGTGGGACAGGATGCTGCATCTTAGACGGCTGCAGCACCGACTCATGTGGGATTTACAGATATTTACAGCCCAACAATTTGAGGATCTCAGTCACAGATGCTGTGAGCAAGAACTCCGGGATACCACCAACCTACTGTATCCAGCAGCTTTAAATGATCATGCAATCTGAAACTTTTGCGTGTCACAGGGATGCTTTTTCATGGACCTAAAGCGAAGCAAATGGACCGCAATTGTCCCGATCTCCTGGATACCAAAGAGTATGTCGAAGCGAAGACTTGAACTTGTTTGTTCCAGGTAAACTTACCCAAGGTTTTGCCGTTTGTGTAGTTCAATGGACAGTCTGAGGGAAACTTGAACCTGAAACTGGAAAACCATGGTTTTTACCACCGTTTCTCCAGGGGTGTCGTATGAATTTGCTCATCATCATCTCATCCAATGTTGGATGCACCCAGCGGCCCAGAAAACCTCGGTTCCCGAACAGGAGCACCACCCCCAGCTGCTTCTTCGGCACCTCGGGCGCAGAGACCCCATCAGAGGCTGGTAGATGGATGATGGATGTGGATGTTATACCGTTTGACCCTCCAAATACACTCAAAGAAAAGGGTAGAAGTACTAAGATTCTGAGGTAAAACATTATTTCTAATTTCTAAGGTTACTTGGAGGGTGTACTATCCATCTCTCTATCTCTCTCTATATAGTATCATATATCATTTGGATTGATTCGGAGCTTAAGAATCTTGTGTAGTTCCAAAGCAGCTTGAAACGCGGCGACATGTGGATAGATGCATGTAACA
The DNA here is from genome assembly GCA_003297045.1 of Symbiodinium sp. clade C Y103. NCBI lineage: Eukaryota > Dinophyceae > Suessiales > Symbiodiniaceae > Cladocopium > Cladocopium sp. clade C. The sequence continues at coordinate 40,602 of BGPT01000761.1, forward strand.
TTACGGTGTATATACAAATATATAACAGGGAAAATAGATGAACATTGACATAGACTAGACATTGATGGTATGGCAATGAGATATCCCATGAATCAACCCATGAAAATGTAAGACTGTTCATGCTTGACCACTGAAAAGGTACTTTGAGATGTATCAAATCTGGGTATAAACAGACCAAAAAAAGTTGGTCGTTTCTGTCGTCAAACCATTCAATGCTGATGGTATCATAATTGTTCGAATACCCAAAAGCTGGACTCATACCCATCTGAAGCGCATACCAGCGCTTAGTGCAAGCTAAAACTGCAGATTGCAAATCAGACTTTGTCACACCACCTCTGTAAGGGCTAAATTTCAGTTTATGGCCAGAACATGTGGTGCAGCTCCATTTTGAGGGATCCTGAAATTCCGATACTTCGAGTTTCGAAAACCTCATGTTCCATCCATTTTTCCTCATACCCTCTGGTAAACTGTTACATAACTATGGAAAATCACCATTTTTAATGGGAAAATCCACTATAAATGGCCATTTTCAATAGCTATGTTAGTTCACTGGAGGGTATCCCTACTTTGAGTAGCAACTCTTGGGGTCATCTCGGGTCACCGACTGCCGGCCCACTCGGGATCTGAAGACCTGGCTTCCATGGCGTCAGACCTGGCTGAGGATTCAGTGGTCAAGGTTTCCAATCCATGGGGGTACCCTCTGGTAAACTAACAGTTTGCTATTGAAAATATGGCCATAGAAATCGTGGATTTTCCCATTAAAAATGGTGATTTTCCATAGTTATGTAACAATTTACCAGAGGGTACCCCCAAATCATCCATTTGTTTTTTTAAGATGTTCCATAAAATCAACCATCCAGCAATTTTTTTTGGTACCCCCATGGACTTGGGAAATCTTTACAAAAACGATCAATTGTTATTCATGGTGATTGATTGTTAATGGTGATCATTTGTTCTTAATGGCGATTAAAGCTATTCATGATTATTGGAAGTACCCTCCGTCATCAAACATGGCTGGCTGAAAAATCCCCATTTATAGCTGGTTCGTCCTATGAACACCCCAATGTATGGTTGCTTTTCCTGGATTTTGATGGGAAAAACGGCAATCAATGGGAGTTTACCAGGAAGCCATGTTTGATGACACCAGACGGTAAACATTAAAAATCTGTTACGGTCTAGTGCAACTTTGGATTTAAAGCCTAGTTTTCATTGGATGCATGTTTTTCAAAGGATTCACAATACGACAAATGAGATTCCCATAGATTCCCCACTTGGGGCCCCATGGTATCGGTCGAGGGCTTCGGGCCTCCTGATCGTGAAGAACTCACCAAAAAATGGATGCAGTTACAGTGAAAGGAACTGCTGCACCATTAAGAAAATAGAGTTACCCTCTGGTAAATTAACATAGACCCTGGCATTAATCGGGATTGGAAGATTAGTTTCCTCTAAAAATAGCTGTTCTTAGGGTCTATTATACCAGAGGGTAATACATATTAATAAATTAATACCATTCAACCCGCCATTTTAAAACTCTGTATGGCTCCAATTATGATCCAGAACTGCCAAATCGACTCTGACTTGATTGGACATAGGTCGCTATAGTAGTTATACTTTTTAGTCCCATCTATATCTGAGTGCTCATCAGTGCAACCATGTCTCCAGTTGTCGCTTGTTTCAGTCACAAGTTATCGAATCTGGAGGTACCTATCTCCAAAAAAGGAGTATTACTAAGGCCTATTGTAAGGGAACATCCCTTTTGACTAGGGCTGATATGGTATTGTACTAACCTGGCAATGAAAAATCACAAGAAATCACAAGTTTCAGTATAGCTAGTATAGCTAGTGAAAATAATGGACAATTTTCCAGAAAGCCAATTCAAACTATACCAAATCTCCCCATCGTTTCGTGATTAGATCGCCAATGTTTAAGGATAAATCATTACTTGCGGATGGCAAAACATCACACCTCTATCCACATAATAGTTGGGTAACAAATTGACCCTAACAAATCAAGCAAACATATCTTCCCGTAAACTCACATAGATGCGGACATGCACCATATTCTCTAGGTCGTCATCGAACCAAGTGTGCAAGTTTCCCCATTTCATCTATGTTAGTTTACCCCCAGGGTATCCAAACATATCCAAAAATCCGATTCTACCCGGCCAACTCCACATCTTTCCTCCCGACTTCACTTTGCCTCATTGGCATTTCCATAGCCTCTCGCGGCCTAGCACTGGAGCCATCTCTCAGGTTGGTGCTATTGGGTGTAGTTAAGCATACAGCAAGGTACCAAGTATCTACCCCGAAGCAGGTTGTCCCGGAGCTGGGTTATCAGCCAATTGATATACTAACCACTTACTGAATGGGAGGATCCTGCCAGTACCAACACGGTGCATTTCTTCACAAAAACAACATGTCATGGTTTTGGCATCTGAAGCCCTTTAAAGTCATTTTGAGTATGAAATAAACCAGTTTTACTTGGGTGGATCTTGGGTATTGAATCCAATAAACCTTGGACTCCGGTAGCTTTGACCCATACCCAAATGGAATATTATCAGTTCAATTTCAATGGTAAATGAGCTGTGAAATGGTCATCTAATTTTGTTTGGCCAAAGACAAGAAGGACCCTCACCACTTCAATATGCTGAATTGATCCAAAATGATTTTCAACACAAATCTGAGCATAGTTGTTATGATATCATGGAGGTTTAAGAATTAACTTCAAGGAACCATTACCCTCTGGTAAATTAGCAGTTCGACCCTGGCATCGGGATTGGAAGATTACAGTTTCCTCCAAAAAATAGCTATTCTCAGGGTCGAACTGTTAATATACCAGAGGACATGTGGGGGTTTCCTTAAATGGAGATACCCCAAAATGGATGGTTTTTTTTTGAGGGAAAATCATATTAAAATGGATGATTTGGGGGTATCCCTATTTTAGGAAACCTCCATGTGACATATGGAATTTTGTTGGCTGATATCACTGATCTTGGCTATGAGTCGACTTGGTCCCGTGGTGCCAGCCTCGTATCTGGAGGAGGACGTTCTGGAGGCGTGGGACCTCGGAACCCAATGGCTTGGTCGAAGGGTTTTGGGTGCGGATTCTGTGGCAACTTCAACGGGAAAATCTACGGGAAACCATGGTTTTTACCATCAAATATAGAGGGTTTCCTTTGCTAAACTGTTACATAACTATGGAAAATCACAATTTTTCATGGGAAAATCCACTATTTCAATGGGCCATTTTCAATAGCTACGTAACAAATTATCAAAGGGTAACCGGGGAAAATGATACACCCATATTTTTTAGGGGAAATGGGGCATCAAGCAGAAAGTGGCTTCAAGAATCTACCAAACCTCTTGAAGACCTCTTGGTATCAGAGCCAATCTTGGAATCTTGGATACCCTCTGGTAATCAAACATGGCAATGGAAAATCCAGCACTTATAGGGGATTTTCCATTTCAAGGGGATTTCCAATTGCCACGTTTGATTACCGGAGGGTACCCTTCAAAAAATATGTGCTGACAGCTGGTTGCTAAGTATGTTCCCAATTCATGACAATCAATTCTTAAGCTATCTGCCAAGGTTTGCCCAGGCTTGTTCCGAAAAGGTGACTTCAAAACTCTGCAACACGATTTGTTGGTAGCTCACTTCTGTAGACATCTTGTGTTTTACACTTTTTGTGGCACTTGCCTATGACTCTTGAACAGCATCGGATCTATTGTTGAGTTTGAGAAGCTTGACAACCACACAACAACCACACCCACAATATACAACCGAATAGTGTCGGTTTGGAAAAAAGAGGGGGGTGGCTTTGCCATACCATTTATATTCATTGACCTACTGATTGAGACCCCTCTGTTAATCAACCAATTGGAAAAAAAATAACATTCATGCTATTGCTCTCTGATCTTCATGGTCATTTTCAGACGCAAAAAAATATCATCTTATCATATTGTTTCTTGTATACATGTATATATATATATAATGCACGTATCTACATACCAGTCAAGAAATCCCGCTGCATCCCAATTTTAGAAGAGGCACGTTGCAGCATCGCTGTGCCCTGCGGTACCATCTCAGGTGCACCCTGGCAACGTGGGTGATGAGGCTTTTGTTTGAAGGTGATATTAAATCACGGTTCTGTGGTTATGTGTCTGTGTGCTGTATGTATACATGAATATATGCATGTACATTATGTGAACTATACCGTGTATATATATAATATCTGCTGTGCTATTTAAACATACTTTGCAAACAAAAAATATGAAGAATGACATCTCCTCAATGGGAAAATAGTTCATTGGTTGTCTTGCAGGCTACGGCATTATTACCCCACATCGTCGCTACCGCCTGGCTCCAGCGCATCCATATTTCTAATTTTGGACACATGTTTTGGTGCCATTTGTCAGGAGTCCTTCTACAAAAGACCTTTTAAATGATTTCTCAAGTGTCCCCACTCAGCACGACTCAAACCTTTTAGCCAAGCTGTCAGGACGAGAAAAACTCGGCAGGAGCACCCCTGTGTCAGGTGTCAACCTCAATTTCAGCAAAAGAGAACTGTGTCTTTAAGGAGAGAACAAATACTGTGAAGCTATGAGTATAGCTCCCTAGACGTCTGTCAGTTGTGCGCTGCCAGTCTATCACTTTGCAAATTCGAGCTGTCATTCAAAGGTGACTGATAATTAATTAGAACAAATGGCCATGGCCATGGCCCAGACCCTCCGGCAATTCAACATAGCCAGCAATATATAGCTGTGGAAAAGGGATGACCATTTTCATTTACAAATGATTTGCTGTTTTAGCATTGTCTGCTTGGTGGTTTTTACCTATCCCAAACAATTAGTCATCTGAATCTGCACTAGTCATCCCAAGTATGGTTGAAAAAGACTCAATATGTGAAAGCATCAACCAGTTGTGATGTTCCATCTCAACCGAGCTCCACACACAGGTGCTTCAGAACAATGTGCCTCAGTTTTTCGAAATGATGACAGTCGCTGTCGTCAGAGGTACGTGGGCGCCTAAAGAACCATCTGTACCCATAAAAAATGGGTCAAAGTACCTTAAAATGACCAGGAAAATATCAAGTCTTATGGGTACTTGGAAGGTTGTTTTGTAGGTAAGCCCATGAAATGCGATGGTTTCCCAATGCTGAACATCACTGAAAAAGGTAGGTCGTTGGTGTTGTGGCCCATGGCTACTTGGAGCATCATCTCAAGAATCACTGATCCTCCAAGTACCTTCTGGTAATCCGACATGGCGCAGGCTGCAAAGTCCAAGCAAATCGACCATCTATAGGGTAAACTATAAATGATCGATGGATTCTAAATGATTCATACATGGTTAATATTGTGATTCTGTCCAAATTTAATCTTCTCTTAACGGATATTCTATGAATCATCAATGATCTACCTATTGTTTAAATGGAGATGCAGATGCTTTGCCAATCATACTACAGTAGATCACCAATTTCCATTGGTCGTCAACGTAATGGGCTGATCCTCCCCCAATTTCTCTAAGACCTTGCCCAGAACCCCTGGTGGAATTGATTGGATCCATTTATGTGCCCAAAAAAGCCGGAAATTGATGCTAGGGGGATGCCATTCGACCGACAAACATGAAAATTAACCCAAGGAAGTTGATGCATAGAACATCATAGAATCATGAACTATGTGTGTTTTAAGCAACAAGAATAAGATTCGATATAGGAACCCGCGACGGAGGAGGATTTTACCTATCTTTTCGGGGAGTACCAACGCCAATCTGATAGGGTCAAGGCATTCCTTCCCGTCCCTTGACTCCCCAGCGGCATCTGGATCAGCTTCCTCCTCTGCCAGCGATTGCCTGAGCTGATCAACCACAGAAATTCATGGTTTAGATATGGGTTTGCCTGAAAAAATGAGGGGAAACCCGAAAAATTTGATGGTTTATATCGATTTTCCCAATTAAATAACCATTTGGAGGCTATACACCACTCTCAGACACCCCCACATGTTTATAAAACCCATTTCTGCTAAAATTTGGTACAATTGGTTTACTATCGCTTCACTAACACTTCACTACCATGAAAATAGTTGAAACGTTCGGCCATTGGGGGATGATATCCCGAATCCTAACCATCATTCCAGTGATGTCACAGTGAGTTCATTACAATTCATCCAAATCAATATGAAACAAAGGGTTCCAAATGGCCATTTTGAGAGGGAAAATGATGATAATCCATCCAATTTCGGGGGTACTATCTTTTCAAACAAACCATAGGTGTATTCGAAAATCCAAGAATATGGGTTGTAAGTATGTACTGGGAAACCACAATGATGTTTGGTTTCTCAAGTAATGTTGTGATTTCATGTTCAATCGGAAAAGGCAAAAGTGAAACATGATTATTTGGGAAGATTTATCTATCAAACATGTGGAACAAATTGGATGAAAATGCAAAAATAGGGATAATTACCATATGATAACATCAATAGGGGATACGCTCACCAAACCGAACAGCTGTTGTATTTCCTAAGAATACACTGGGTGGGATACAATGGTTGTAGCTGGCAAATGATATGGTGTTTTGGGTGTTGGGATTTGAATCCTGAGTCCTTTACTCTGACATACTCTGACCCCATTGTTTCAAAGTGCCGAGAGCTAGGACATAGCCGTAAACCCCAATGAATCTGGCCATTTAAATGGGGAAAATGATTATAAACCACTTGATGTTCAGATACCCCAGAATCTGAATAGGTTTATCATTTTATCATTGTCCCCTAAAAGATCTATGTAAATTAGAATAAATATGAATAAATCCGATACCAGATTTGCTGAGCCATTTGGGGCTTGGTCTGTCAGTCAGGTGGCTTTGAATTTTTCAGATAAAGAATCTCGTTGAGATGGCCTGGAAATGATTCGGGCAAATTTATGATGGCTTAAATAAGAAGCATCTTCAAGTCGAGATAGATACCATATGGTCATTTAACATGGCAATGGCAAATAGCCCAATTTATAGTTGATTTAGCTACTACCATTGGTGATTTTCCATGTCTATATTAAACTACCGGAGGGCAACAAAAACACATGTCATGCCCTTGGTCACAAAATGGTTGGTTTTAGTTACCCATCAATTTTGCATGATCATGTCCATCATTTGACATCTGAAACAAAATGATGTACCCCAAAAAACTGGTCTGTTCAAAAATGTGGATTGTCATCTTGCTCCCCATTGAAAAAGCTGTTTTTGTTCTACACGATTTTCATGTACATTCACATATCGTGTTGTAGGTTATATTATCCCACTACATTTCCCCACAAAAAAAATCACCCTAAATGATTGGTTTATTCTCAAATGTCTATCCCATTATGTAGTGGGATCTACCATATTATCATTATTGTATATTCTCTGTGCATATTTATAAAATTACCAGTATGTCATAGATACATATATCTAATATTGTCATTTGTAGTAAGCCCAAAAAATATAAAACACTACTTAACACGATTTAAGAAGTTTACTTTTCTACCATTTTGGGGTTGCTAAATATATCATAATATATCCAATTCTCCGTTCGTCTGAAACACCCCCTTCTATGGTTCCAAATATGTGTAAATCCCCTGCTTAACCAGGATCTGGGGTGTGTTTAAAAGAAGGGATTAGTAAAATACCAATTCACAATATTCTATAAAATATTTCCATATTATCCCACATTTTCATCCCAACAATCTCCCACTACATGATCTCATAATGTCCTATTACCCGATAGATCCCATGACTCGAGATGTCGCTTGTTCAGCGCCCTGAACTGGGTGCTCCAGAACTGCATGGCCAGCGCCAGCTGTTCATCCTGACCAAAAATCACCGAGATTTCACAAAAACAAATGGTGATTGCAGCAGCATTTTAGGGGCACGTGTTCGCTGGATTTGGAAGGAACCACCATGAAAAAAGTAGTACCCTCTGGTAAACTAACATAGCTATAGAAAATCACCATTTTTAATGGGAAAATCCACTATAAATGGCCATTTTCAGTAGCATGTTAGTTCACCAGAGTAGTAGTTTTAGCCAACAAGCAAGGAGAAATCACCAAGAATTGGGATTTCACCAACAAAAGATCGGGGAGCCGACCATCTTGTGCCGACCAGGACATCTGTGGAGACCTACCGGTGAAACTGGGTCAATCCACAGACTTCCCAAAGAAAGTCGTCCCCATTTTTTGGGGGGTTCAACGTGGTTTACTAACAACCATGGCCATCAGTTCCTGAATCCTCGAAAAAATACCATTGTTACTTGGTTCAATCCAAGTTCTTGTTGGCTTGATTCCAATTGTGTTGTTGGTCCCATTCACATTCTTGTTACTTAAATCCACAGTTTTGTTGCTTGAATCTACATGTTTTTTTTTACTGCGATTGAGGGCTCTTCATCCATGTTTCTGTCGATGAATTCCACCGTTGTGTTCCATTCTTTGCCACGTTTTTTCATGGTTTGCCCAGGGCCTTCAATTGGGATCCCATTCGCCAGAATCGCCCATGGTTCATCCCGTCTTGTCAAAGTCCTCTCTGAGATCATAGACAGATTGACCCACCTTAAAAACCAGCAGCTGTTGGGAATGGATCTCTCCAAAAATGGTGATTTCATGGTGATTCAATGGTGATCGGATGATGATTTAATGGTGATTTAATAGGAACAAATGGGATTCAATGATTATCTAATGGTGACTTCATGGTGAATTCAGAAGGATCCGAACCTATGTCCACCCCGGATGAATGTGAATGGTTGATAAATTGGAGGGTACCCCTCCCAAATAGTGATGTCATCTGCTACGAAATTGTACCAGCCAATGAAACAGCTCAAGGGTTTTAATGAAAAATGGGCTTGACACTAGACGAGAATTGCAGTTTAAGTGGAAAAAATATAACAAGCCATGATTCTTGCTAAAATCTAGGGATACTCTGAGGAAATCCACCAATAGTTCCTGAAAAGCATTTTGGAAAGTATCTGGAAAGAAATACTCACCTGGTTTTCTGCAATACAAGTGAACACCAAACCATCAGATGATGAAATGTTGCTTGGGGGTTGTCTGTTGTACCATGCGACAAAGGGAATTGATCGGAGCACTGAGAGTTTGAGTATCCTAAGTTCACCAAGGGTTTCTTCTACACAAAAGCCCCAAAAAGAGAGAGCCAAAATCCAGGATGCTATAGATCCATTCTGGATTTACGTCAGAATATCCAACTATTTCCTAGGAGTTCTGAATATATGTTGAGGCAGCTTCAAAAATCTATAGTATGAAATGTAATAAATATGTGGAGGTTTCCAATCCATGGGGATACCCCCCCATCCAACTCATTCGACCCACTTTTGAAACGGCACCGGAGGTTGCATGGCTGCAGTCCGTCTTCCTCAGCCCGGCATCCTGGCAGTTTGGGAACGAGCTGGCTTTGGGAACTTCACCAGCTCGTGGTTGATTAATGGTTTTTAGCATGGTTGATAGTGGTTGATAATGGTGATTCATGGTGATTAGTGGTGACAAATGGAATTAGCCTCCAGTGACATCAAATATGGCAAGCTGGAAAATCCTCCAGCCATTGTTCCATGATTTTCCCAGCAAGAAAAAACCTCCATGGCTAGTTCTAGGGGATTTCCCAGCTGGCCATGTTTGATGACGTCTCCTTGGTACCCTCCCCCAATTAACACATCGACCCTGCCTTAAGTTGCAGTTGGAAGACGGTTCTCCCCTAAAAATCGATAAAAATCGTCTATATAAGTTGCCCTATTCAAAAGCCATTGAAACGCATATTGGTTTGCATCGACAAGTTTTGCATATTAAAATGGTGTTGTGAATAGCCACAACAGCGACGTTGACGTGAAGAGCAAAGGGTTACAGGCTTGGAGGTTTCCCAAACTGAAGCTACTCCAAATCATCCAATAATGAAACACAATTTGAGTATTGAAACATCTTGAAACCTATGGCGATTCGGGGATCCCCATTAGAAACCCCCAAATCAAGAGAATCAACAGATGGGAAAGATGCCAGCAATTCAAGAGTTCCAGGATGAAGACCTGAGTCTTCCCGAACTCAGTACTGCAACACTGATGGCCCATTTGGCTGTGTCTTTTAAATGATGGAAAACAACAAACTCAACAAATCATGTATATATATATTATACATATGTATACATATGTATGATTACATGATTGTATACATATATACATATTTGTACAATATATAATACATATACATATATATATATATTTGATTATATTTGTATAATATATATTAATATATATATATATTCCACGATGACCTCGTATCATAAATCACGTCCCTATAAAAATTCTTGGTTCACTATGCTCACTCCCCATTTTGAATCCCATAGCCAAAGACTTTGTCCGTGCGGGCCGTCCTGACGACAAGCCTCCCGGGCAAGGTTTCTACGTGGCGTTGGGCGCCTTCATCTTTTCTGAGAGCCAAGATGTTTCCGCGGGGGAAATCTGCCACGCCACAAGCATGCAAAGTAGTCATCCAATCTTGTGGGATACACAACCCATAATTAATTGGGATGTCTTCGTAGCTTTTCACTAATAGACTTATAGCAAACTTAGAAAGTCGGATGTACATCTCATAAGGGTCAACATTTCCTGCTACGATGCTGGCCTTTTTGAGCAGTCAAGTGTACTCCACCCACTCTAGGGGTCAATAATGCTGAGTCTGCTCGAATGAGATTATATGGGATGGTTCACCACATTTGTACAAAAAGGTTGCAAAAAATGCTTGGCCAAGGGGCGAGAAATGGCGCCAGGAAATGGGGTCTGCGTCGGCAATCGACCCAAGGACCCCCGGTAGTAAATTCAGTTTCTAACTAGGGTGCATATCGGAGAAACATGGCCAATCTTAGATACTCTGCGACATTTGTTCTTAGCTGACTAGGACGTATCCCAGTATATTGCAAGAGAGTCAAGTACTTATAACTTATGATGTGATACTTCCCAGCTGCCCAGCTGCGATTTAAAACCGGAGAAGTTACGCGAGTTACGAAGAAAGGGCAATGGCCCTTTGGCCATGGAGAACTTGCAACGAACGTCTGGCCAGCAGCGAGAAACTATACCCTCTGGTGATTTGTTACATAGCCATGGAAAATCAGCATGTTAAATAGGTAAATCACCATGTTTATCATCTATAAATGGGCCATGGCTTCCATGGATTCCATGGGTTAAATAACCACAGGGTTATGCATAACCATGCTGTATCATGATAAAATGGATAGAGCACCAAGAAGAGGGATCTGTATGCTTTCCCACGGGCACTACATGGCCGTATAATTCACAATACACTACCATACAAGATCCCCTTAAATATTTGGACCACCGTTGATGGACAGCATCAACACCATCCTGGCATTTCTATGACCTGACCATGGTATCGGCAGTGGATGTTTCTGCTGCTGGCAAGATGTGCGTGCAACCAGAATTGATAAGGGGCTGATGTTGTATCAGCAAATGACCCCGGATTTCGGGCATACGACATCAGTGGATCAAACACTTGAGACAACACAACAAACTTTCAAAGATGCCAATCATATCAGTGCCATCGTTGCTGGCAACGGCTCCATTTGTGATTGCGAACAACAACAAAAAACGAGACACTGCAGCCGCGGCTGCAGTTGTCTGCGACAATTCAATACATGGATGGATATACGTGGCTTTTGCGGAACCAACCTGCCTTGACTTCTGACCCCTCTATTCACCATAGTGCTCAGAAATGTTTGAGGACGCAGTACAACAGCAACATATTAGGTACCAAAGAAACAGCCGGAAAAAGCTAGGTGTTTTTCTTTCGGTGCTTCAAATATATGGACTTCACCATCTGCATCCATGCAAATTCCCATGGGAATTTGAAGCATGGCATTGCCATTGGGCCATGCATCTGGATGTATATATATATATATATAGATCATTGGATCGGTTGAAGGGAACATCTACACCGGAAACCATGAATTTTCCCATGACATATAGGGGTTTCCGGTTTCAATTTCCCTTAAACCAATCCAATGAAAAGAATCTCGATATATGGCTATGAGTCAAAACCCTGGTACCTAGTGAACATCAAAATAACTGGTAAATGGATGTTCATCCCATTAAAATTGATATTATAATAAGATATAATAAGTATTGACCCATTCCCACATAGATCGTTCAATGCAATTCACCAACCTCAGTGGGTTCAGCCACGGCTTGGGATGATTCCGATCGATTTTCACCGAAGAAGACTTCCAGGCCGAGGCTGTTTGTCTCCATGGGATTTTTTTTGGAGATGCCTTGGAAAGAAAAAGATGAAGTGTCAGTTTTCCAAAGATTCAACTCCAACCGTTCCACATCGATCCACGGTGATGTCGGCAACAATCCGTCTGGCTCCAAACTCAGGCGGTGATGTTGGTGATGTTGGCCGCAGCGGCCCTCGGGAAGGCCAAAAATGCCATCGATTGTCATAAACCTCCCATTTAGGATTGCGACTTACCACCTATGATTTCTAGTAAGTCAACTGTAAGTCATGGGCATGGTCATTGGTTTTTTCTTTAATGACTTTGGCTTTAGCACATTGGGGGTCATAGTTCAAACATTGTCAAAGTAAGGATTGGAAAGCATGGAATGTCCCCAACAACCATCAAACAAGCTACAGAATCAAACAGATCTGATCTGATAGGTGAAGATATTTCAAGCATTCCCCCATAACATCCGGCAAACCATGGATGACTATGGTATGGCTGTGGAGCTATCTTGCTCGTTGTCACCTGATGTTTATTTAGAACATTTTAGAACAACTATATCTTTTTTGTGGAATCTGCTCCCGTTGTCACCCAACATAAACTGAGTTTCACATGTCTGCCTTGTCTTGCAGGCGAGTAGTACGGCTAGCTAAAATCCCATTCAACAATACATAATTAGCAGAACCCCCTGGAACCATCAACAAACTATGTATACTCTCCAGATTGGCAGGTTGCATAGGTTTCATCTTCATTTTGGTTGATTGATATTCTATTTCAACAGATTTACTCTCCGCTAAACTAATATAGTTATGGAAAGTAACCATGTGTGGTAACTCATCGATAAATAGGTCATTTCCACAACTATGTGAAACAACCAGAGGGTATCCTAGTTTTTTTCCGGGTTTTTCTGCCCTCATCCGTCAACAACGCCGGGCTCCGAAAGTCAAGTGACTTGTCAATGCGTTTCATAATGCCTGCAATGACCTGCGATGCCGCTCCGCCGCTTCGCCAAAGAAAACAAACGGCCTTTTGGTTGTTTAGGTTTTGGTGGACGGTTGATGCTTTTGGGTTTACCACATGATGGGGGTTCCGGAAGTTCATGTTCTGCATGATCCTATGATGATGGATCATGGATCGAAAGCTTGGTACCCTAGTGAACATGCAAAAAGCTGGTCAGTACATGGCTCTTTTTAATTAGTGTCAATGCGCACACGTATATTCACTTGTGGACAATGGGTACAAGTTGATAACTAGAATGATTGAACACATGTGTACAAGTGGAACAATAGATAATGTCGTATGTCTGTAGGTATCGTCTACAAACAGAAGCAGATGTACCGTCATGCGACACCAGTGGACTTTGCAAGTTTGACTGGAAAAGCTCTGTTCACCGAACGTGTGCCGGAAACCCTGGTTCTGAGGAAATTTCGGCGTCACATTTCCCTACAAGCAGTTGTGTAAAGCCTATTGCCGCAAGACATATCCCAAATTGGTTGAAGGGAAGACTTTGCGCAGAAAAATAAGTGCCCTCTTTTCGACCCAAAGCATTGGGTTAGAGCCAAAGTGTGCCACAACGTGTCACAAACATACCCGGTGGTTGTGTGACCCCCTGGCCTTGCCAGGGCCACATTCAAAGCCCTGCTCAAAGGTTCCAGAGGATGCGAGGTCCTAGCGATGCTAGTGACCCATCTGGAAATGTGTCAAAGCCTGTGAGTGTCCCACAAGGAAAGGAGGGATAAAATGTATGTATGTGTATATCTATCATGCAATCATGTATGTATGTGGAATTGAATATATCTATCCTTATATATATATATATGTACATAGAGAGCGAGAGGGGGAGTGGTGGAGAAAAAAGCCAGTCAGTATGATTTCATTTTTTTACAAGATCTTTCAATAGTGAAATAATGATTCTTGTGATGTACCTGCTGTGTGACGATGGCATCACGCTAGTCTCAAGTGAATCAAAGTTTTAAAGAACGGCCGGCAAAGGTATGTTTTTAATGATATACATAATATCCATACCCCAGTACAACATGGTAAAATCATATCCTGAAGAAAAATTGGACTCACAAAAAAAAAAAAAACGCTTGCCCCGCGCCAGCCGTGTCACCATGTCCTTCATCTGGGTCTCCCACCTTAAAGCTGATCTATGGAGCGGGGCTTCCAGTTCGTGAACTGTTCGTTCACTGGAGGGTACACATGGGAAGCCAAGTAAGTAGGTTTATATTTATATTTGTCTATACCCTCCAATGGAAAATCCGCCATTTATAGATAATTTCCAATGAAAAGAAACCATTTAGTTCGGGGATTTTCCAGTTTGCCACGTTTGATGACACCGTTGCGGGTATACAATACCATAGAATCAATGAAAAGGATGATGTGGCCAGGACCATCGCTGGTATCATCTCGCGCTCTTTGGGGATGAGTCCCCGAATCCAATTCCCATCATTCCAATGAAAAGGATGTGAGGTCACAGCATACCCTCAGGACAAACTGTTACATAACTATGGAAAATCACCATGTTCAATGGGAAAATCATCTATTAAATGGCCATTTTCAATAGCTACGTTTGATTACCAGAGGGTAATTCGTCCAGAATTGGCGATGATTTCCCAGCTACGAACCTTCACGTAGGGAGACTTGTCCCATTTACATGTCCATCTACAGTCATCTATAGTCATCTATATATATATATATTGGGATTATTGTCCCATTTATATAAATGTCCATCTATAGTCATCTATATGGGATTTTCCATTGCCATCAATTCAGGTTGCCCTTGTTACCAGAATGTCTTGACATGCCCACTGACCCTCCAGTAAACTGCAGTTCGATTTGGTGTTTACCCACCATTTATAGATGATTTTCCTAGGGAAACCCTTGGTTTTCCAGATCTTTTTGTAAGACTACCCCAGAGATCCCAGAGTCAATCCCATATGATTCCGTATATAATCCAAAAAATCCCCATGAAGTACCATTAAACCACCATTCTCCATATTTTTCCAGATTACACCACCATTTTCCATTGCTTCTCCCCATATGTCCAGGTGAAAAACCGCTGGTCGCCAGTCGCCCACGGCTTCGAAACGCCGAGGTGCTGCACAGGTGAGGTGACCTGCTTCGCCAGAGTGGCCTGGCAGCTCCGATAAACCACCCATTTGGGAATGGTATACACCACCCATATATTTATGGTGATTTAGGGGATGGTTTATGGCATCGTTTTACCAGCATTATTACTGGTGACTACTGGTGCTTAAAACTATGTCTTTCTTGGGAAGTGCAACTATATGTCTTTGCCAATTCTTGGGAATCCATCTTTTGTGTTTCGAATTGTCTAGATATGGATTTGTCTGAAAATAATGTAGCCCGGAACCCGATGGTTTTGCTGATCATTCTCCTTGTTAAATGGCTATAATTCGATATATACCCTATTTTCAGACAGACACACTCATATACAGCCATGGAAGCCATGGCCCATAGAAACAGCTGATAAACATGATATAACAGTATAACATGATGATTTACCGAACTGACAAATAATATGGTGATTCTGAAACCTACTAGCTACGTAAAATCACCAGAGAGTATCTGAGGTATGTGGATGTTTCTTAAAATGTATGGGGGTTTAGGAAACCTCCATAGTGGATGGGGATTTAGGACATGTTTGGTGGGGATACCGGGATACCTGAGATACCTTAAATGGAATCATCATACTCATCTATCTTCTTGAATGTTTACTCGGGATACCCCAATAGCTGTATGGGTTAGAATGGCAAATCCGAAAATTACATGAATGATTTGGGAGTACACCCACTTTAGGAAACCTCCATATCTTGATACTCTATATTTGCATGACTTCAAAATCTTTGCATTATGTATCATAAGAGTGTATCCTATCATCATACATGTATCATTTATATTTATGGACATTTTATGAGCAGTACTGACAATCAAACTTATTGCTGCTAATATCAATGGATTGTTTCTTTTGGAAAATCTTAACCGGAAACCATCGATTTTCCCATGAAATATGGGGTGTTCCTATGTTTTCCTGTAAATTGTCCATTAACCCTATCCATTGATGCCATATCTCCTCAAAACAGATTCTGCAACCTTTGGCATTCTTGGAGGCCCGTACACTCTACACATATTCATCACCTGTATCCTTCACCTGAGATCAGGACAAATCTCCCAATATCTCCCAATGTTTTACTCCTGCCCCACCTTGATGGTCTCTGGATCAGAGTGGGGCCTCGTGGCTTTTGTCAAAGTCACGTACCATCATGGGGACAGGACTGGAGAAATATACCATTGAATAAAACAGGAAAATGCTGGGACGATGGGGATTTCATGGCATTTGAATAGGATTTAATTGAGATATCAAATCATATTAAATCCATTTAGGATTGGGACAATTAGGATTGGAGGATTTATGATCAGATTTTATGATTGGTTCGGACTAGCAGTAATTATCTATTTGATCAAATTCTTCAATACCACGTCTTTTGGGATGATGAGCAGGTGGTTGAATATATTTATAGAATACACGTGGGGAAATATCCGAGGTGAATCGTTTTCATTTAGGATTGGATGGTTGTCATCAGATTGTTTAGTGCCAATTTTTGGGATAATGATCAGTATGAATGGCGATCATGGTCTTTCACTTGTCAAACATGGTTTATTCTGGGCTTGGGAGCTTCTGTAACTTACCCAGACTGATAGCGTTGATGCAGGGATTGCCTTAGAATGAGAGATTTCCCCTCATGGAAACTCGAAAACCCACCATTTCTAGATCATTTCACAATGGAAAACCATGGATTTTTATGGCTTTTCCACATCTTTTTCTATGTTTACCCTGAGTACCTGGGGGTTCCTCCGGGTTCCACACTTCGCATCCACATTGGACACCACTGGGATTCGCGGTGTCTGCAAGTCGACGCCTTGGAGTAAAGCATCCAATTTTTGTGGGATTTGGGGTGAGGACCATAAGACATACCCTCTGGTAAACTGTTACATAACTATGGAAAATCACCATGCTATTAATGGGAAAATATCCACGATTTCTATGGCCATGTGAAACATAGCAAACTGTTAGTTTACCAGAGGGTAGACCATGTTTATACTATGTTCATACAATGTTCCCAATAGATTTTCCATGGTGGATGAACCCAGGGGATAAATATGCAAAAATCATCGACAACCCGCAAATCCAGGTTTTAGTGATCACTTAAATAGAATTTCAGAGACATTGTTGGACATTTTCATCCATTTTCTGTATGGAAACTTGGAATTCCATAGAAACAAATCGAAACCATCAACATCCATCAACCATCTTTTTCCAGTTCATATCCAACTCTAGTACATCATCCCTTCTACAAAAACACTTGCCACAAACCATGCTAAAAAGTGGGGGATGAAAACACAGACTGGGACCATAGAATGGGGGTGTTTCCTATGATGTCCGGATGGGAGTGGTGAGATCATAGGACATTGACGTACATTGTATACCTGCTGGTACTCCAACGGAGCAATGGAAGCGAGCCCGTTGAGTTTGTTGATTTTCCCAGCTCTTTTTGAACCATGTTTGAGTGGGAGTTCGCAGCCCGCCACGTTTGATTACCAAAGGCTCGCAATTTTTGTTGGTGCTTGAGGAACCCCCAGCAAATATGCTAAAATCACTCATATCGACTCAGAAAATCCAAGTGGCTTACAACATCGTAAAACCTCATGAGTTGTGGAAAAACCTCTGGTGAAGTAAGTTACCAAGAACCGTTCACCTCATCAGACCCAGATAATTTCCCATCAATGTTCCATGCAAAATCCGTAAAACCTCCATTGAGTTGGATGATTTTTCTCATAGTTTTCCCATGTTTTTCCCAGCGAAACCTCCATGGCGCCAGATCGCCAGGATCTTCCCAGCCGGGGCGTCCCCACTCGCCAGGACCTCCTCCAATTTCTCCACCGCTGGGGCCTGGCCGGAAAGGTATGAAACTTGAGGCAACTTGGCCTTAAATCAATGGATTGGTTACTGGGAAAATTGAAACCGGAAACCCCTATATTTCATGGGAAAATCCATGGTTTCCGGTTAAGATTTTCCCTTAAACCAATCCAATGATCAAAAAGTTCGAATATGTTTTGAATATGTGTTCATTCTCACTTTTGAATACTATAATGAATATTTGATTGGCACCAAAAAAGTCTTGCACAGTCTTGACATTGACTCCATGAACATGTAAGTTTCCAATCACTAATGATATTTTTGTTGTTGGATCGTCATGACTCGTGAAGCCAGTCCCCGCCCTCCGGAACGCCCTCGCACCATGAAGTCCGTGTGGAACGCCCCGGCCACGGCCAAAGGCACCGCCAATCGCGCCTGCGCATTGATGTAACAAATGGATTTAAGGGAAAATATACAAAGAAACCATGATATTTACCACCAGCTTTTTGGGGTTCCGGACCAAAAAAATATCATCCAAGGTTTGGGTTTCCGGATGTTTCCGGAAAAAAAATCATCATCCAATGTTTCAGAGGTGCTACCAACATCCCTTACAATGCGTTTTGGGATGAAAATTTGGGAAAATATTGAGGTGCGAAAATGACCCATTTCCCCGCCCAAAAAAGTGGTTATGATTCAGCAAAAAAAGGCTGAAGCAGCCCTGTGTTCAGCATCAAACTATCCATTTTCGGGGTTCTACTAGTTTTGACCCATACCTATATGACCATCATCACAAATGATCATTGGTACATTGCTATTCCCACCATCATCATCATCATCATCATCATCATCATCATCATCAACGTATATGAGAAGACCATATCCTGTTGGCACAGTTGTACAACTAGCAGAGGTAGTCCCCTCTGAGATAGAGAACAGTCTCCTGCCCCCAAGAACAAATCTCTCGAGCTACGGTGAAGTGCTCCACACTTGACTTGGTTGTGTCTGAGAATGGATTATACAAGCCCATCTATTGGTTAATCTGGTAGTTTTCCTACAATTTCCAGACAAATCGGAATTCGTATATGGGATAAGCCCACACAATTTGGACTTACTAACCATATTCAAGCATATATATATATATATATCCCTATGGATCCAAACACTGTCTGAGAAGGTACTTAACCCCCTAAATTATACCCCAAATACTTCCTAAGAAGGTACTTGGATCCATAGGGTATAATATATATATAGAAGTTCTCAACCTGGATCCTCCAAGTAACCCAACCCCTGCGCAGCCGCACCTTGAACTCTGGCTTGGCGATCTCTGCCAGCTTTGCACAGGCTTCCTTATCGCCTGAGACCTGGTCCGAAGGGGTTAAGTAGCAGTAGCAGTAGCAGTAGGTCATATATACACGGCAATCAAATATATATATATATATATAATATGTATATATATATATATATATGCACACAGATACATGATTCCAGGATCTATTCATATTTTATATACACATGATATCACATTATATCATATGATATCATATGATGCAACGTCCGTATACATATATGTATATATTTACTGTGTATATATATATATATGTTTATACAGTGTGTATATATATATATATGTTTATACAGTGTGTATATATATATATATGTGTGTGTAATCGAAAATACTGAGTATGTTTATGGAAACATGCAGCAAAGACTCAAAGACTACTGCTTGGATTTAGTTGCACGGTAGGAATGTACATAGGTTGCGTTTGGACTTTCCCTGACCATTTTACCAAACAGCAAATGCCAAGCCAAGCAAAAGCACATGGGATGATGTCCTACAGTATTTGAGGGAACGTAGGCTGGGGCTCATAATCGACAACATTCCGAACGTCAACTGTACAGCAACCCCAAAAAAAGAACGAAAAGATAGAAAAGTAATTGCCACTATCAAATACTCCTACAGCAGGATTTTACTTTTCTATCTTTTCAGGGGGTTGCTACAGAGCATTTAAGGTGAACCATTGAAAAATACCCCTATCCCATCTCATGATATTAGTTGGTTGATAGGTTCCTTACTACTACTATGGGTTCTCACAATCCCCAATAAGGTAGTATAAGTCGTGACAAATTCACCAATCGTGCATGGCGATGTTGTTCATGGCGAAGGTCTTGAGGCACCGACCGTGTAATTTCCTTTGCACAAATAGTTGGCGATTTGGATCCTACGGCGGTCTGAAGGAGACACGGTCGACCAATCACCAGAACCATGGGGAAACGAATGGTTTTTGGGGGTGCAATGAACGGTGAATTCTGTATGGTCTATGGTTTAAAAACTATAGACCTAATATTGCGTAATATTAGTTGATTGGTTGATATATGTTGATATACCAACTAATCGCGAAACGAATGGTGGGGTGCAATGTCAAGATACCTCCATCTCTCCAAACTTGTCTCCATGTGTGGTGGTGGTTGAAACAATTGCGGAGCGGCTGGAATATTGGCAATCCAAAATATCACTTCCTGTATTTCAACGTGTTTGGGCTTTAGGTATTGAACCTCCAAAATGAATGGTTTCATGCTAAAGCCAACAAAATGTGTGGGTCCACTGGCAAACTTGACCCATACCTATATAAATCTGCTTACTCATGGGTCGTAGATCATCTACTGTATATACAATCCAAAAGTACAGTCATAGATTATATATATATAATTATATATATATATATGTACTTTAATATCCAACATACTGCTATCTGCAAGTAGTGCATTTTTAGTACCGATGTGCCAATCGTGTGGATTCCACATCAATAGGTCATGAATTCGTTGTGTATTCTTCTGTATACCTTTGATTGGGATGATTTACCAAATGGTTGCTTTGAAAAATGATGTGTAGGTCACAATGTTGTTGCGGATCCAATGGAAAGGTGTTCGAAGTGTGCAGATCCCCCATGGTGTTTCAGACAGGTCCCGGGGGATCCCCAGTCGTCACCATTTTTGTTGGAAATACTAAGTAAGTCATAGTCCAATGGGGACTGGATGAGAACTGGGGGTCATGACTTGGCAAACCTCCATATGTAGATAGATAATGATAGATATATTCGTATATTTCGCAGGTCATATTTCGCAGGCTCAACATCTTGTTGATTGTGGTCCAAGCTATCCCAATTGTCCCAATTATCAGTAGCCTTCCTTACCGATACATGCGAGTTTTGTCTTCAACATAGGGACCCCAAAGTCGGCATATCATCATTGTCACTTTTTGTGACTATTAATGTTGCATTCTTGAGGTGTAGACAAATAAATCCATATTAAACTAAAACAAAGTAATATAATTGTACTACTCCTATAATTTAAACCAAATATCCCCTGCTACTGGTCCCCCCCTTATTAGATATGCAAATAGATACCCTCTGAAGTAATTTAACAGTTCCCCGTAGGAAACGACACATGAAAGTAGATGATTTGCTGTTTTTGAACATGGCCACTTCTATGGCAAACTGTGAACGATTCCTGGAGTCGTTACTGCTTCTATCCCAATGATTCTTGAGTTAAAATCATCATTATTGATGGTTAAATCACCATGTTTACCACCATTATTGCTGCTTAAATCACCATTTTTCCAGCTTAAATCCCCTTTGTTGATGGTTAAACCAGCACCATTTTTCATGGTTAAATCCTCATTGTTCATGGTTTATTCTTCATGTTTATTCTTTAAACTACCGTTTTTCATGCTCAAATCACACTTTCTCATGGTTGAATCCCCATTGCAGATAGTTAATTCATCATTTTTCTTGTTTGAATCAATGGTCCTATGGTTAAATCCCCATTGTTGATGCTTAAATCACCTTGTTCCATTGTTCAAAATCATGGTTCCTCCTCAAATCACAATTTTTGATAGTTATATAAATATAAATCAGTATGTTTCCTCCATACACCACCATTTTTTGAGGGTTCACTCCCCATGTTTGGAGGGGTAAATCATCTTCGCTGCTCGAAGCCCCGGTTCACCGCTGTGCGCCTTTGCCCCGTGAGCTCGCGAACCTTGGCGCAGAGCTCCTCGGTTTTATCGCTATCCAAACCTGGCCACGGGGGAAGCGGGGAGGGCAGGTGGTGCATTTGACGGTTCATCATCATTGTCTCAGTAATGCTCAGTTAAACAGTTGCCATTTTGGAGGTATACATCATGTTAAACCCATATTTGGACTAAGAGTGACTAAGCCATATATGGTATAGGCCATATGGTATAGATATGTATAGATGATATGTTTGATATGGTGTGATGGTTTGTTTCAAACCCTAAAGTGGCAAATAAAGTTTTCTGAAAACAAAACATCTCAAAATTACGGGCCCATCCTGGGGCTTTCCCTCCTGGTTTCCGAACACTTCGATGTGGAGTTTAAAAAAGATTCCTGATAAACCGATTAGAATTATGGGAATAATGCTGACGGTGGTTGATAGCTATCATGATCGTAGTGATTCAACCAATCCATAAATCATTCGAAAATACTCAGAAACCTACCAGCAACAAATGAGGGTCGAAACAACTGGAACCCAATCCCCATGATTTGTGTGTTTTTTCTCGGACATGAGGTTGCTGTCAATGGAGGTTGTCTCAAAATGTGAAAGCTCAAAAATCAAACCGGTATCCCTGACAATATGTACCCCAATATTTGATAATACATCACCATCAGACCTAGTAATTCAATGACTATACGAAATGAATCATGGCCCCTAGTTATCTATAATGACCATGAAGCTGTTGGATCATGTTGTTGTACCCGATTTCGCGATAAGAAAACAACTCTCCAGACCGTGCCGAGGTCGCCCTCGCCTACCACGCTGACCATGCCAGAGGCCGCCGCATCTGCAGCTGCTTGCATCGCCTCGCCTGCGCGACTGGACGTCGCTGCCCCCATGGCTTTGCTGTCAGAGATTGGTGAAACTCGTGAGGAGTCAACTTACCAATATAATCTTACTCAGACCCTCCGTGTGTACCCAAAAACATACAAATTTCCAAGTCACAATGGGTAGATTACCCCAGTTGTCTAAGTACTTTTTCAGATCTGGGTCTAGGCAGACCAGTCTGGACTGATAGTTTGTATTATCCAGGCTTTTCGAACCTCAATAAACCTCATTTGGGGGTCTTACTGTAGATCTTGGGATTACCCATCACTTTTCGTGAAGATTGATAGAGCCGCCAGGAGTCCTGGATGGAAAGCAACAAACAAGTGGAAATTGCAAACCAGCAACTCTTGCTTTGTTCTTTGTGGTACCTAACTTCGAGAAACTACATATGAGCAAAGTAGATGAACAACCTAAGAACTGTTTGGAAGAACTAAACCTAGCTGGTTTGCCGAATGTGCTGCTCCTTTTTTGAGCTTCGAGTCGAGTATATGAGAGTTTGCTACAACTGGGATTGAACTAATTAATATGTCATAGGCTCACCAACTAGCAGGCTTGGCGTCATTCAATTACTGCTGGGGTACGCCTCCACTTGTTGCTATGGCCCTGTGATTGGGGTACCACAGCTCGCAAATGCTTAGTAAGCCTGGCTAAGAAGCTCCCTCCTGTGTTGTCCCAAAAAAACTCGGTTTTAAGCCTAGTTATTAACCCTCGTTTCTAACATGTTCTAACCAATTGATGGAGCCCTGGGCCCGTGGGCCCCCCAGCGGCCTCTAGCTTTGGTCACTTTCACGCCGTCTTCAAAACCTGAGGTCTACGGATCTGGTCCACGTTACATGGCATTAATGGGCTATGGTCAATCATCCAAGAATGGGAATCCTGGTTCCAGGTGCACCAGTAGATTGATGACCCCAGAATTGGGTATAGAATCCCACTTTTAATCATGGCACACATGGCCATGGTTCAAATAAATGGGTTACCATGGGTTACCGCACAGCTGGCTGGTCAACCTCGGAAAAATAGGTGATTTGGCAACGGAACTGTCAGAGTATTCCGGAAGATCCATTCAAAACTGGTAGTGTCAATGTGGCAACATGTGGCAACATTTGTTTCACATCTATTGTACCCAAAAATTTGATGGTTTAGACCATTTATCATCATGTTCCATCATGTTCCTTCCTAAATTGCCATTTGGGGCACATAAGTTTCAAATCGGTCCTTTTCCAGTGCCCTGCAAAGTCCAGCAAAGTCCAGGCGGATCCTACCCAAACGTTTCATGAGGATATATCAGGAGATTTGCTGAAGAGATTTGCTCTAGAATGGGATACTTAAATAGCCAACTTGATCTGATATTGATTCCTACCCTATGTGTGTATATATATATATATTAATATTAATATATATATTGTGAATTTACTATCTCCCAGAGATACTTTTGGGGATTCCGACCCAGCCACCTGTGATGCAAAACCCCGTTTTGCTGGCCTTGTTATATCCACCCGCCC
>BGPT01000761.1:69766-86851 GCA_003297045.1 Symbiodinium sp. clade C Y103
CAAAAGGCTTGCGACATTCACACATGTCGGTCGAAGGCCCTCTCCGACATTTTGGTGATTGTGAACAACATTTAACTGTACACAGTCTTGGTTCTGAAAGGCCTGCATTTGGTGATTTTTCTGATTTTCTGAATGTGATTGGTCTCCCCTTTGATGGACTTGATTTGGGGTTCCAAGTTTTGGGGTTCTCGATTCGTGGGTGTCATGGTTCCCCATTGTCATCTCGGTTTCAGCATGTTGTTTCTCTTCTGTCTTGTGGGTATCCGTGACATGTATTTCATGTGCAAAACGTGTGTGTGGATCTGTTGACAAATTCAGAATTTGACCAAAATCGACACTCATGAGATTCTTACGGCATGTCCTCAGAGGAATGGAGATGTCAGAACCTTTGAACCACACCTGTTTTGCCTCAACATCAACCACTGCACGAAGTGCCCTAAGAACTGAGTTGGACAACAAAAATGGAGTTTGACCAGGGACCACTTCCACTCGAATCCAGCCACCGGTTTTCCGTGGAAAGAACACGGCATGTGAGCTCTGAAGCACGCCTGAATTGCCNTGGAGTTTGACCAGGGACCACTTCCACTCGAATCCAGCCACCGGTTTTCCGTGGAAAGAACACGGCATGTGAGCTCTGAAGCACGCCTGAATTGCCAAATCGAAAATTCACATTTGATGGGGCAGTTCGCAATGAATCACGGAGACCACAAGAATCAACAAGTTTCTCCAACCGCTCAGAACCTATCACAGCTCTACTGGCCCCAGTGTCAAGAATGGCTTCATGGCATGCCTCTTCAACTTGGAAAACTGAGGCTGGACTATCCTTCAAATCTGAAGGAGCAGAAATCACTGGTGGATCTCTGCATTGAGTGGCGGACAACTGCTCATGCACCATAGAGTCATGCTTCGGGTAGACCACCGTGTCAATTCCATGTTTCCTACAACACTGGATTAGCCGTGTATGCATGTTACCATGGACCACTTGATTCATGACAGCTTCATCAACACAGACATGACAATCCCAAAACTCCCCATCCGAAACCACTTCATGACATGAGTTTGGACAAACCTTCCAGGCCTGGGTCCATGGCACCGCATCGGCTGGAAGCTCATCAACAACTTCCTGAATGACTATGCCCATGTCATCCACGCCAAGGTTGATCTCGTCCGTGACGTTGGTGGCCTCGGACTTTTTGGAATCAGCCCGGTTTGGGCACTCACGCTTCCAGTGTNTCCCCAGGATGGCTTTGACTTTTTCGATCCCTTCCCCTTTGATTTTCCCTTCACTGGCCAGAAGCCTCTTGCCCTAGCACGCTCCCGTACTCGGGCTCGAGCTTCCTGATAAGACAGGAAGCAGTGCGACAGACCTGAATGGTCTTATATCGCCTCCACAATCTGATCCTCAAAGTCCGCAATAAAAATTGCGTCCTCGTCGCCCTGATCCGCTAGGATCTGAAAGGCATGCTCCTCGTCGATCTCACCAGTCTCCGATTCCTGCACATATGCTGACTGTGGAGTCTCATCACTCCCATCTTCCATCTGGTAGGCCTCATAGGTTTTCTTTCCTTGATTCGAACGATTTCCTTGGAGATCTTGAAAGAACTTTGATCCAAGAAGCCGCATACTCTTCCTGGCCTGGTCATAGGTCAGCTGGCCCTGGTTGTCGACGATGATGCGCTTTCGGTCCTCCGAGCTCAGGTTGGACTGGCGCACCAGCACATAGGCCCGGATGTCACTCAGGGAAACCTTCTTGCTCAGCAAGTCTTCAAAGACTATGTCATGACGAGTCAGGTATGAATCATTTGTTTCATCCGGTTTCTGANTCAGGGAAACCTTCTTGCTCAGCAAGTCTTCAAAGACTATGTCATGACGAGTCAGGTATGAATCATTTGTTTCATCCGGTTTCTGACTTGTCATGTACAATGCACGCTCAAAAAGGTCGTACGTGTCCTCTGATGACGTCCGGCCCCACTGTCCACCCAGGGCTTCGATAAGCACCTTGACACCATCTGGTGCACGAAGCTTGGATGCATCTACTCGTGCAATCTTCTGGAAGGCTGCACCCTCAATCAGCAGTGCTGCCCTTGGAGCGAGATGCTCCAAGTGCTCCTTCGGCCAGATCTGATGAAGGAATTCCAGTTTCTGTGAGTAAACTCTCAGATCTGTTGAAGAGGGATCGAATCTTGGAATCTGTCCCCACGGCAAAGAACTTGGTGGAATCCCCGTTGCTTGAGGATCTGCTGCTTCCGCCGGTCGCTCACCCGACATGGCTCAGATTTCGCCCGTGGAGTGAAATGTTTCAACCCTGTTGAACTGATTTACACTAGACCCTGTCTAATGGAACCCAAAATTATTCTATGCCCCGGCGGCAGCCCAGGGCTCCGCTACCAATGTGAATTTACTATCTCCCAGAGATATTTTTGGGGATTCCTACCCAACCACCTGAGATGCAAAACCCCGTTTTGCTGGCCTTGTTATGTCCACCCGCCCNTGTGAATTTACTATCTCCCAGAGATATTTTTGGGGATTCCTACCCAACCACCTGAGATGCAAAACCCCGTTTTGCTGGCCTTGTTATGTCCACCCGCCCGCCCAGCTGCACAAGATCGGCGGGACCGGCAAAAATGTTGGTGTACCCGATGGACAGCACCAAGGATCAAATGAACAAAGCATGAATGAGGACATGTTGATGCAGGATGGAGGCACAATGGATGATACCTTCACANGTTGGTGTACCCGATGGACAGCACCAAGGATCAAATGAACAAAGCATGAATGAGGACATGTTGATGCAGGATGGAGGCACAATGGATGATACCTTCACAACACACACACATATATATATATATACATATTGGATTATATTGGTCCATTACATTCTATTCTACAGTGAATCTACTGAGTACACTGCCACTATGGAGCACCCTGGAGCACCCTGATGCAGGGCCTGAGCCAGGATGACGGCTTCATTTCTGTCTGGAGTGGTATGGCCACAAATGAAGAGCTCCTGAGGGCTGTCACTCAACTTCTTGCACTCTATTTTAAAGAAGAATGAGCGACTTTCCCGGAGAGTATGAGAAAGCATGACAAAGCATGACAAAGGACATCATCATTTGAAAGTCAACAAGGCTCCTGCAAATGAGCCGGCCGCTCGTTGGCTGCCCATCCTTGAAGATATTCGTTGCCTTGTGCAACAGCCAGGGATGCAGTGTCAGTCAGTTGACAATTTTTTTTGACTTGTCCTCGAGAGCTAAAGAGCGAGCCAAGAATTCTCCACAAAAAATGCCTTGCACAGCAGAGCAAGCGCAGCGTCACTTTTTGATCTTATCATCCTCTCAGCACCCTCTCCTTCGCCCAAACCGGTCGCAGGTTATCATCCCTTCGTGTCCTCCTTCCAGTCCACAGCTTCCTTCACATACTTGAAGCCCAACCCACCGAAAGCCAAAACCGCTGGGGCAGCACCTGCCTGCCAAGGCAGCCAATCCAGATATCCAACCCCACGCGCCATGAGTGTGGCTGCCAAAGGGATAGATCCAACAGCCAACAGCTGAGCATTGATGACACTAATCATCCGCGCTGCTAGCTTATCACTCAGAGGTGGTACAGTTTCGCCACCTCGAGCCATGCTTCGTTTTAGCAAAGTAGTGGTGACAAAGAAAGAACTCGCTGCCATGACCCCGGCCAGAGTAACTTTGATCCAGAAGATGGGCTCATGCTGGTAGAAGTCCCAGCCCTTTCCATACTCAATGGTTCGCAAATAGCCGGTGACAAAGAAGATAACACCTGCCACATCATACAAAATGTCCGCATATTGCATGCGTTGCTCTTCCTCCTCTGTCATACCTGGCTTCACCATGAGCCGCTCTGCTACCAAACAGGCCGTTGCCAACACAAGGGCCAAGTAGTGGCCATATGCCACAGCTGCTCCTGCCAAGTCATCTCCAGCCTGTGCTGGAAGGCTCAGCCAAAGGGGGGCAGCAGCAATGGCTGTTGGAATGGGGCTGCGACACGACTCCTTTGGACACTGCATGGCACCATGTCTGGAATCTGTGCTCGGCCTAGGGGCTACGAAGGCACATCCAGATGCCATGAGGAATAAAGGCAATACCCAGCGGGAGGCATTTCGCCGATGTCCACACCTATGCCTCATGGTCAATGGGCGCAGTGAGCCCTGATCCCCAACAGCTGCGACAATGTCGTGCTGCACAGCAAGAACTGCAGCCAAACAGTGCATCCCCAAAGCCAGCAAAAACCCTGATCATGTACCCAACCAGCTATTTCATCATCCATAGTACTGGACCCACACACCATACAGCGCAACTGGCAAAGGGCCAGCAGTCAAGCCAAGGGGCTCAAGGGTTGGAAGACAAGCCCACCAACAATGAAGAAGCGTGGGCGCGTGTCATACTGTCCCCTGCCAGCATCTGCATATCTCCAGACTTTGTCTTTGAAAGGGGTAGTGCATGAGACTACCATCTCGAAAAACATGAACAAATATAAAACACCTCGGCACCAAATGCTGTGCTGGTTGCAGCACCTGCCATGAGCACAAACCATGAATCCAATACGCAATACGAACAATATGGAGTCGGAGAGAAGTAATCACGAAGCACTTGGAATCTGTGCAATTGTATGAGCCGCCGTCACAACTCTGTCTTCGCCTTACCAAAAAAATGGTATCGCATTTTTTTTGGGCCCTATTTATCTCTCCATCGCCATCACGGGAGATCAGCAGTCAAGCTTTTGGGTGCCCTATTGCAAATCATAGTCTTTGCTGTAGTTTTGAAGATAGAGATAGAGGAACTACAGTAATCAGTGTATGGAAAGGAAACGGAGAAAAGGAGAAGAGGGGAAGAGGAAAGGAAGAAGAGAGGAATAAGAAAGGAAGAGGAAAGGCACGGGAAAGGAAGAGAGAAGGGAAAGGAAGCAGCGCCTTTCATTCCAGATGAGGAAAGGAAGAGGAAAGGAAGAGGGAAGGAAAGGAGGCACGGGTCTACACCTGTTGGTCTAGGGCTACTGCTACTTTTCAAACACATGGGTTTTAGGGGAACCCTATCGCTGCGCAGTGTTTTGTGCACTTTCCAGACACCAAGTGAGCACTCCCTACGAGTACTAAAGTGGTCTAAGTCTCTCAGAGTTTTGACCATACGAGTACCTCAAAATCAAAAGAGGCTTGTGGCCTGTTGAACTGTCTGCACAGTGCCATCACGCCAAACTTCCAGTTCCACATTGGAGCCGACCCGACCTGAACATGGCAACCAAATGGAGTTTTGCTTACGTGACATGGCGTGCATCATTCACCCACTGCCAACAAAAATATCAGGGGTCGGCAAAGGTCTCTTGCTGCACCGAAATGCAGTCGGCGTCCTGAGGGAGGTCATGCTTCGTGGGAAAGACATGGGAAGGTCTGTGATGAGGTGCGTCTTCTTAAAGGTCTGGATATAGCATGGTATAGCCACAATCTGAAACCTTGTAACTTCACCGCAGACATCCGTAGGCTCCACTTGAATCCGTTTGACTCGGAGGCAGTCCAAAAAGATCCGAAAAGCCCAACTCGTCCAGCTGATGACCTCTATCGGATCGCAGCTCTATAACTTCAGAGACAATAGCTCTAAGCAGCTTCGTGCAGCTGAGGCTGAGATTCCTAACCATTGAAAGTCATCAGAACATCTCCTGGCTGAAGGGCCTCAGCAAGTGGAGATGATGCCTACAGCCAATGCGCATCAACACGATTCAATACGCCTAATGTGGATCAGAATCAATGTGGTTGTCAAATGTTGTCAATTGGCATCCGCTTGTCCACTTGGTTCTTGGGCTTTGGCCGGTGGTTCTCCGGCCTCACTGTGCAACAGTTTGAGGATCAAGGACGCAATCAAACCATCCTGGGGCCCATGCATGGTGCAGCCGGCTCACTAAAATGCCCTTGCGATTCCCAAGCCTTAGTCACTTAGTCTAGAACAGTGCATCAACGAGACAAGCCCAGCACTACTGAAGCATACTGAAGCAAGCTTAATATAGCATGGTATACGGGTATAATATGATCATATGATACTGTGGTATTACATAGAGTAAATGGATATAGAGGCATGAACTTCTTTTTGACATCTTGGGCTGATGCCGCAGCTTTTCGCGCAGTGCGGTCGGCTCCAGAGACTGGTAATCACACCCTGCGCTCTCGGAAACGCTCTTGCGTCACAGCAAGTG
Source organism: Symbiodinium sp. clade C Y103 (assembly GCA_003297045.1). Taxonomy (NCBI): domain Eukaryota; class Dinophyceae; order Suessiales; family Symbiodiniaceae; genus Cladocopium; species Cladocopium sp. clade C. The sequence continues at coordinate 75,971 of BGPT01000761.1, forward strand.
ATGCTCTAAAAAGCATCCAAATCTGCAAGCACAGATTGTAAAATATCAGAACATGCATCAAATATTGCAAGGTCAAACCGATGGCCTAGTGATGGCATTCGCAGCCTCAAAGGGGTTTTGCTGGAGCTTGAGTTGCTACCTGCTCAAGTACCAAAGACCACTCTTCCAGCAAGAAGTGAACTTGTTTCCCACAAGATCCACAAGTACAATATCCAGAATGATAACCTAGGCATGCGCAGCATAAGTTGTTTTTGCAATGTTCCCCAACTCTCCACTTGCCTTCACTGTCCTTCACTGAGGCTACGTTCACCAACAGTGCAATTGACAAAGTGCTTAGTCAGCTGACTGCTGAACGTATCTCTAAGCAGGTATTGCCTTCTGCGAACGCGTCTGGCTGCGCACCTAAGCATTCGAGCCCATCGAGCGGGAAGACCCACTGATAGCATTCTGCTGAGGCCAAGGCTGGCAACATCATCAAGAAAGCGCTGGATGACGGGGGCTGGAACTGCATGACCCTGAAACAGTGAAACATTGTGAAACTATCACACAAGGGCCGGCAAGGGCCCATGCACATCCATGCACACCCAACATCTTTGAATATACCATACATTCATGTGCATCTGAGATTGTACATGATTGTACACACACACACACATGTCAGTACGCCATCCATTGTGTGCACATGACAAAGATTGCGCTGGTATGGAGGCGGGAGACTTGCAGCTATATCGATGCCATTATCTGCCAATTTATAGTATGCTCACAGCCTAGCCGAACGCTGAAAAATTATGATACATTTGGATTCATATTACGACGCTACAAAGCTATTGAAAATGCTTGCCGCCATTGCCTGCAACTCCACTCCCCTCGCCACCATTTTCTGGAAGGCCACCCCAACAACCTCAGACCATGGCACTGGCTGTGTGTTCCAAAAGAAATTCGAGCAATGTGTAAATTTCAGAGGATATTGCGGCCTGCTGAGGCTCAGGGTTCTGGGGCGGGGATGTACCGGCACAAATCTCCAAATGAAGCTTTCAAAACAGTACAGTAAGGATTGCACGTGCCCTGTGAAGGCATCAACCAGTGGCCCTCCGCTGTTTCCACCTTTCCAAGCATGATGTGCTCTTTGAATCTCTTTGATGCACAAGAAGCTTGTATTATGAATGTGTTGAATAACACGCGCTTGACTTCAGCTTTCGGACATGACTCTGGCTATTAAGTTCCAGTCTGTTGATTGCAGCATCGACTGTGAGCGCCAGCCTCCGAATTGCCAAACATGTCGCGTGATGTCGTGCCGTGCCAGCGTTGCGGATAGGACGCTTACATGACCGGACCAAGAGCCAGGCCCAAAGCGCAAAGAGTGCGAGTACTCCTGCACCTTTCGATTCAACCGTCCCAAAATAATCCAAACAGCCAAAGACACATTTCTTGAATTCTTTGATCTTCTTGGCATCTTTGTTGGCTGCTTCAGTGAAGGCGCCTCAACGCGGCTGACCACCCCCTCAGTCACGCTACATGCTTCGCCACCTGGAAGATGCCAGAAAAACGCATTGCACTTTTTTGGGGCATTTTTTGTGCGACGAAACCGTGACAGATTGATGACAAGAGAACAAAGGAGGAACGCTACATGGCTTGAAGATGCTTGAAGCAGGCATTGGGGCAGGGACCAATAGGGTATCCCACCACGCGAACCTTGCCGAGGCTATGGCTGAAGAACACGGCCAATGCCATCGATGCTTTCCGAAGGAGTAAGCTATCAAAAAGAAACTTAAAAGTAATCAAAAAAAAACTTGTTTTCTGATCAAAAAATAAGTAAAATCATCAAAATAAAAATAAACTCATATAGCATGGCCTGTGCAGATAAAAACACACTTGTTGCATTGAGTGAGCCCTCGCCCCACATGATCAAAAAAAAAATATTGCATTAATTTGTTTTTGATGTGTTTAATTCTTTTTTGATGCGTGCGCTTGCAGTAGCCGCAAAAAAAACCGCAAGAATAGAAGAGTAGAAAGTTAACAGCGGCATTAGTAGCAGCAGGATGGTATTTATCAATGTTCCCATTGTTTTTAGCGATTTTCTATGGGTGCAGATTTTTTTTGGGATTGTTTTTTGTATTTTTTTTTGATTTATTTTTTCAGTTTGGGGCACTTTTCCTTGCTATTTGCTGCATTTTGCAGCTAAAAATGCAATTTGCTACATTTTGGAGCTCAAATCTCTCATGTGCGCTCTTCATCTCTGTTTTCAATGTGTTTCGTTGCTTTTTCAATGGTTCATTGATTCTTCCATTGNAAATCTCTCATGTGCGCTCTTCATCTCTGTTTTCAATGTGTTTCGTTGCTTTTTCAATGGTTCATTGATTCTTCCATTGTTTCATTGCTTTTTCCATGGTTTTCATTGATTTTTCCATGGTGTTCATTGATTTTTCCATGGTTTTCATTGTTTTTTCCATGGTTTTCATTGATTTTTTCATGGTTTTCATTGATTTTTCCATTGTTTTCATTGTTTTTTCAATGGTTTTCATTGATTTTTTCATGGTGTTCATTGATGTTTCGATTGTTTTCATTGCTTTTTCCATGGTTTTCATTGATTTTTCGTTGTTTTCATTTATTTTTCCTTTGCTACATTTTGGAGCTCAAATCTCTCATGTGCGCTCTTCATCTCTGTTTTCAATGTGTTTCGTTGCTTTTTCAATGGTTCATTGATTCTTCCATTGNAAATCTCTCATGTGCGCTCTTCATCTCTGTTTTCAATGTGTTTCGTTGCTTTTTCAATGGTTCATTGATTCTTCCATTGTTTCATTGCTTTTTCCATGGATTTCATTGATTTTTCCATGGTGTTCATTGATTTTTCCATGGTTTTCATTGTTTTTTCCATGGGTTTCATTGATGTTTTCATGGTTTTCATTGATTTTTCCATTGTTTTCATTGTTTTTTCAATGGTTTTCATTGATTTTTTCATGGTGTTCATTGATGTTTCCATTGTTTTCATTGCTTTTTCCATGGTTTTCATTGATTTTTCGTTGTTTTCATTTATTTTTGTTCAAGTTGTATGGATTGTTCAATGGTTTTCATCGATTCGTTCATGGTTTCCTTCCTTCCTTCCTTCCTTCCTTCCTTCCTTCCTTCCTTCCTTTCTTCTTCTTCCCAATTGAATTATTTTTTGATTATTTAAATTTCTTTTTGATGAAAAATAAGTTTTTTTTTGATTACTTTTTAATTTTGTTTGATAGGCTTCCCTTCAGAAGTGGCTTTCACGTGCTTTGAGATGCTTTGTGTGTGCGTCTTCCCAGCGAAAACACAGGCCTTGTCAAAGACTCGTGGCAGTTCGGTCGCCTGGGTGCCGCGACGTTAGCCTGAAACATTCACCACCTGCTGGGGCTCCCACGGAGCCGACAGGCAAGGGTTCCATCTCCTAAGGCAGCAACTGAGTCAGCACCTGTTGATATTCCAAATGTTAACATCTGACAAAATATACAAACAACATCGAAAAAATACAAGCATCAGTCGTGGGTAGTAGTGGGGTCCTTCAGCACATCTTCATCTTCCAAAAGAAGCCTAAAAGAGAGGCGGCATCAAGGAAGGCAGTGATCAAGCACAAGTGCCCATATAGACACAACAACACCAAACTCGTTGTCAGCCCGTCTGAGGGCTACAATAGACTTCTGTCTGACTATCTAAACACTTTAGGGTTGGAATGGTAGAAGCTGGCAGTCTCGCAAACTGACCCTGTTGTTCAGCCTCAAGGCTGCAGTTCGGTCATCCACTATTCATCACCGGGGGACCCTGCAATGCCAAATCAATCTCGTGGCAAACGGCCACTATGTGCGCCCCTTAGAGTCTTCATGTGTTTGGCTGACCAAATTGCCACTATTTGGTCAGCTCATGGCACCACATTGCTCTGACATGCTCTTGTACTTCAAACAAAACCAGTAGCTCAGCAGCAAACGGAACTTCTCACCACCGTAGCGGTCATTGGTTCGCTGCACCTTGTCAAAAGGTTGACAGCTTGGACATGAGAAGCATGTCAACGTAGATGACAATACAAATGACAATTGAAACTATACCTATACCCAAATAATCCAAATAGCTGCACCATTGCACCAGCCTGAAGGTATCGACTGTCTGCGATAACATGAGCAGCGGTGAGCACCTATATCGCATCGCTTCACGTTTGGATTCAGGCAATGGCATGAAAGTGGAAAGCCACTCATGTGACACAAGGTGTGCATACAATATATTCAGAGATATTCAGAGCCTGCTTTGTACGTCGTTTGACATTCATTTCCGTAAGGTTTCCGACTCCCATGTTGGTCCAAGCTTTTCACAAGCAAACAAGCTAGGTTCGAGCACCCCTCGCTTTGGCTGATTTCCAACTCCTAAGCAACATCTGCTGGCTGATATCTGTGACATGTGGATTCTCTTGTTTTGACACATGCTGCCACTGCCATGCTGCTGGATGACATTCAGCGACTTCGACCAATGAGGGCACCACTGGTGGTGATGAGAGCCCCAGATCCTGAAACGCCATCCAAAACATCCTAAAACAAAGGTTGTTTCAGTCGCGACCAAGATGTCACGTGCTGGACTGGGACTGGTGTCCAGCCTGAAGTACTCTCCACGGGCTGGTCCTCCAACATCCATCCAAAAGCAGAATCCCACAAGCACTGAATCTAACGAATCTCTCCGCAATTGATTGCATTGCGCATCATTGCTCTATTGCCGCCAGGAAATTGAGCCATGTATGAAGGGTATCCCAGTTGGATAGACATGCAGTTCTTGCCCCTTAAAATCATGTTCTGACTCCTGTTGATTCAGATCTGTTCACTCAGAGGACCAAGGAGGCCCCACGCCTGCCATGGTACTGTCCATCCAGGTCGTTGACGGGTGTTGAAGATCTTCACAACCTAACATCTCACGACACTCTCACCTTAACTGAGATGAACTTCAGCTTCAGGCTTCAGGAATAAGACTGGGAATCTGACTGCATCCCGCGGATCCCGTGTTGACACCTCCAGTGACGTGGCCAAAATAATGCATACTAATTCTATATCAATGTGTACAGCATCTGATACATGGGAACCGAATGGAGCCTGGGATAGAAAGCGGGAAGAAATCTGACGCTCAAGAATTCCTGCATGTCGTTGACATCAGTTGTCGTCACATAGACCATGATGCACACCACAGCACAACTTTCATGCATTGCAACCAATTCCAAATGTGTCACTTCATTGGCGTTGATGCCTTGACACTTCTGTCTGGAGAGAGCACGGATCATTGCCTCCGCAAATGCGATGCACCATTTCACTGTCATTTTGTGCATCTGGGCTTTGTCTAGTTTACATGAGCGAAAGGAAGCCAAGAGCTTGGGCCTGTGGTGGACAGCCAGGAGAGCGAGCACATGAGGCTTCAATCTTCGGTCTAAAGGATCCAAACGCATCACATGTCTTTCTCAACTCAAGCTGACTGGCTCTTTTGCGAGTTGCAGCTTGCTTGCAGCAATGGCTTCATAATATGGTTTCGAATATGGCTTCACATTGAGATCTGCACATATCACCAAGAAAAAATACAACTCTCAGAGTTCGGATTGACGGTGGGATGGCATGGTCTTCTATGCGAAGATATCGCTCAAGCCGAAGCTAAGCAAAATGGACATCGAGCTTGAATCAAATCGACTAGCTGTGCCCCGTCCATTTGCATGGGCTTTGCCAGCAGTATGCCCACAGGCGGACGCCTCCGTGACTTCAACGACAACTCAGCTTCACACTCAAGCAGCCTTTTTCGTGCAAGCAACCAGCACATGCGAGAACCATGATCTGAATTTCCTCCAAATTTGGAGGATGTGAATTCTGGAAAGAAAAGCCTTCAAAAGTGTTTACCTATGTTTACCTCATGGACCCTATGCCTCAGTCTGTACTAGCCTGATGGCATTCTCTGAAAATCAACATCATCATATCATCATGTTACTTATCGTATCCTAAGTTCTTGAGCCCTACATCCTTGTTCCGTCTTGTTCCTATTTTCAAACTTGTGTCGCTCTGCAAGGGCTCAGCCACCGCCCACTCCACAATTCGGCAAAGCTGGCAGTTTGGTCAGGACTTGGTAGAACTGTTCCATGTGCGTTCGACCATGTTTAAACGCAAGTATGTTTGACCATGTTTGACCTTATTTCCAGCAACAATTCTATGTATTGCATAGCCATGCCTAGCGTATCTCACCCAACAAAGAAAATGCATCCTATATGGCCAACCCCTTGGACGCAATTTTGGTCTGTGATTAGACCTCTAGCACATTGATTTCCAGAGCCCGAGTACCCATCCGGAACCCGATTTGATACATAAATGACATGACACGTCATTACATTAGTATAAATACATAAACAAATAAATAAATAAATAAATAAATATATATATATATGCACAGTATATCACAGTATACATTAATCCATACATGACATTCCATCACCATCACACATGATGACATGGGAAGACATGCTGGCAAGACGGACTCCACAGGCTCTCCTGTCACAGAACGTGGCTGGAAGATGGTGTGGCTGACGGCTGGGCATCCCATGGCCTGGTGTTTCCTCCTCGCCGCTGAGGATCGAAGCTTTGGCACAATCTCAGTTTCAGCCATCACCAGAAGCCATCAGCCGCTCAGCATGGCCGCCATGGCCCTCGTTTGAATGACCCCTGGATCTCATGTCACCTCCACAGAATTTCTGCTTTCGAGCACTGCCCAGTACCAAAATGAAATAACATATTTGATAAAATCAAACACTGGCCCGCTAAGAGCAGGACTGAGCACAACGTGGATGCCACAAGTTGAACCTGGCAGAATGCTGCTCATGATTGACTATGTTTCCGTCCAGTTCACGGTCCAGCTGATGAAACGAAGGCCTCTTGCGGTTGCAGGTCTGGAAGTCTGAGCCCGTACTCCTCAGATTGAATTTTATGAAGGATCAACCGCAATGGCTTTTAGTCACAAGTATAGGATACCATGGGTACCGTTCAAAATATGAACTTTCTAAATATCAATCATTATAACGAAATATAGATTATGCAAATCCGTACGGTCGAATCATTTCGGAAATGGCGATCTGGGGCCGCTGACGTTGCCAGGCTTAGCAGCTCTGAAATATCTAAATCGCCAGTGGTGAGGAGGACCTTTGGCATCCCGACATCGGTGCTAGCAATGATTGGAGACGACACCGCATGACATGGTATGACCCCAGCAACCTAACATCGTCTCAAACCAATAGCATGCAGCAAAAGATCATAAAAGATCTAAATGATTCAAACATGATCTTGCCAAATGCCAACACGATCACATTTATTTGATCGCATACGACAGTTCCAAGTGATTCCATACAGCCCTTCCCAGTACAAGCCGAAAACTGCAAAGGATCAAACGCTTGAGATCCAAGGCTGGACATGGCTGGACTAAGATCCATGAATTAAGGCACTCGCCGGATCAACAAGCAGCAAATCTCGCCTCAGAAATCCATGGTCCTAAACTGATAATCTGCGGGATCAAGATGTTGTGATTTTGATATGTATACATATATAATAACACACACACACACACGCATATATATATATATATTATATACTGTGTGCGTGTGTGTATGTATATTCTCATGATTCTTGAGGGATCTTTAAGGTCTGCCAAAAGGCTGCTGTCCCAGCGGCTCTTGCTGTATTCCCTGAAGGTCGGCCACAAGTTCCTGGACATGAAGGCTGGCCAATCTGGCCCCACGCTGTGAGTGCCATGAGGTGCCAAACGGTGGGTTAGAGCATGTTGGAGCTGCCTTGCCACCTGAACTCCAGAGCACGAAGTGGAAGAAGGCTTGAGGCAGTTCCAGGAAGTCCTCTGCACCTGATCAACCAGGTGGGTTCGGCTTGTGATGAATACAGACCACAGATCTGGCCTTCGAAAACAAACTTTGTAAGATTCTTGGCATCAAAAAAGGTCCTTGGGCTGCAAGTGGCTCACCATGGAGAGTGGCGCAGCATGATGCCATCTGGAGGAAACCAACATAATATGAAATCATCTCCAAATCGAGCACAAGGATCAATAGAAGAGTGTCGCCGGCATCAGCGATCTCAGGATTGACGCCGTCTAGAACCTGACATAACTGTAGGGACTGTAAGGATGCTCCCGTTTGAGATTGTCAAGTGTGGTCCCACAAAGCTCGGCACAAAGACTCTTCGAATCAAATGAAACCAGCCAATGTCTCCAAAAAAACAACAATCGCAGCAAAAACATGCAAAAACAACAAAACCATTGAAGTACAACTCGAATCGTGAATCAAGCGTCCAAGACTACGTGCAAAAGGACACTTTTTAGAAACATGTCAAATTTGTTATCTTCCCATCCCGGCATCAATCACACCTCCAAATAGATCCAAGTAGACAAACAGTATTAAAATGTGATGTATACTGCAACTGGGGACAAGCAACGAAGCATGCAACGGTTGTGGCCACTCGGATCGCTGGAACATCCGGATCTTCACCAGCCAATTCTGCCTCACTAAGCAAATTCACTGAAATCCGGACTCATTTATTAGGCTTGTGATTTGAGGGCCATCACAAATGACACACATAATGTGTAAGTCAGTGTAAGTGCAAGCTAGGAGCAACGTGATGGTTGAATCGCCGCGCATAGTTGGCCACAGTGCTGATTTCTTGCACTGCGCCCTTGACCTGCGCAAGGGAGAGGTGCTGAATGGAACAGGGCACAACCACAAGCACCCGCCTTTTCAAGTTCGCGGTCTTTCCGGGCATGAGCCACCTGCAATGTGCAAAGAACATAAGGGGTTTTGCAGTTCCAAGTTTCTTGAAATTGGATACTTCAGCTTCAACACGATTCGACGATATTGAAAGATCGCAGCGTAGCCTGAAGCAATCCGGGCAGGTTGCGAACACCACCACGGCCGTCCGATGCCAATATTTCAACTGACCAAGCTCGATGAGCCCTGCAGGCCGAGGTGAGTTGGCTACTTCCCAGCAAACAAGAATGAAAACGGCTGACATCATCTCACATCATGCTCACCTCGAAGCATTGCAATGGAAAATCACCTATAATAGGAACATTACCTACATTACCTATAACTAGAGGATTTTCCATGCCACGTTTGAGTACCGGAGAGTATGTATGTATATGCATGTTATATATGATATATATATATATATAGCAACCACAGAACATGCAACTGACAGTTCACATTTTGTTTCGGTTGCCTCCCGAAACGTGACTCCGAAAGGGATGGCCACAGCTGTGAAGTCTGCCCGGTGACTTGCTGCCGGGCAACACGTTCCTCAAAGGGAACCCAAAGTTGGACTATGTTGGACTTGAAAGATCTTGAAAGCATCTTCAAAAGAATTCAAAAGACTAGTCTCAATATGTCTCGATTGTGTTCAAACTTTCAACCCAACAGTCCGAAGCCTGTCGCCAAGTCAAAGGGTCCCATCCTTGCACCTCCAATTCAGTGGCACTCGCTTTCTTTTAATTAGTGCTAAACAACTACAGCTGAAACGCCCCTTGTAGCACTGTGAATGATGACAAATGGGTGTGCGCACGCATGCCTTCTTGATGCCAGCAATCAAAACCTCCTGACCTGAGTGCCAGGTGGTTTGCTGAGTTCAAGCATGGATGCCATGAAAATGCTGAGGCAATAACCCATTTTTAGAAACGCTGCTGAAGCATCCTTCTCACCACGGTATGAAAAGTTCTGTCCCATAGGTACTGCCAGCAAATCCAACCAGTCCTCCATCGGGGCATATACAACGCGGAGTGCCAATTGCACATCCTCCTGTTGGCAATCTGGGAGTTTCCAAGAGTGCAAAGGCATTCACAGGAACATTGAAGCTTAGGTCAGTTGGGTCCAATCAGAATGTCCCATCAAAACCATGCTTGCCTCATTGTAACGAATGCCTCGGTGTAGGTCTGGGGTCTATACTGTACCAGTAGTACCGCACAAGGCGGTGGCGGAAGTTTCAGGAATAGCAAACTATAGGAAAGGTGAGTTGCTGTGAATGATGGATGGCAGAGCGNGGCAGAGCGAACCCACTGATGGATCAAAAGGTGGTTCGAGCGTCGGCCTATCTATCTGTCTATCTATCTGCCTGCCTAACTAACTGACTGACTGACTGATTTACTGACTTACTGACTGACTAACTAACTAACAAACTAACTAACAAACTACCGAACTGACTAACTGACTAACAAACTAACTAACTGACTAACTGACTAACAAACTAACTAACTGACTAACTGACTAACTGACTAACTGACTAACAAACTAACTAACTGACTAACTGACTAACAAACTAACTAACTGACTAACTGACTAACTGACTAACTGACTAACTAACTAACTAACTCACTCACTAACTAACTAACTCACTAACTAACTCACTAACTAACTAACTAACTAACTAACTAACTAACTAACAAACTACCGAACTGACTAACTAACTAACTAACAAACTAACGAACTGACTAACTGACTACCAAACTAACTAACTGACTAACTGACTAACAAACTAACTAACTAACTGACTAACTGACTAACTGACTAACCGACTAACTGACTAACTGACTAACTGACTAACTGACTAACTGACTAACTGACTAACTGACTAACTGACTAACTAACTAACTCACTAACTAACTAACTAACTAACTAACTGACTGACTGACTGACTGACTGACTGACTGACTGACTGACTGACGAACTGACTAACTGAGTAACTGACTAGCTAACTGACTAACTAGCTGACGAACAAACTAACTAACTGACTACTGACTAACTGACTAACTGACTAACTGAGTAACTGACTAACTGACTGACTAACTGACTAACTAGCTGACAAACTAACT
>BGPT01000761.1:86886-108960 GCA_003297045.1 Symbiodinium sp. clade C Y103
TTCCACATCTCAACTTCCAAAAGTGGTCCGAGACCGTCAGTTTTTAACACTTTTTACTTCCAAATGTGCTTCGCGCCACAGCGGCGTGCAATTTTTCATTTCTCATCTGCCAAGATGTTTCCGCGCCCGCCGCTTTAGCGAGCCTACTTTTCGACCCTCCGGAGCCACAAAACATTGGAAAAACACAGTGTTTCGCGACTTTCCTACCTTTTCGCACANTTCTTCATCTCTGATCTTCTCACTTCTGACTTTTTTCACCTCTGCTTTTCAACTGTCCATATTGTCGGAAGTTTCACTTCTAAACTTCCTTCGATCATTCTATATCCATGGAAATGTCATGTTGACAATGTTCATTGTAGCCTGCAATCGGCTTAGGACAAAGCTGCGACTGGAATGGCAGAAGACTTCGCTGACGCCACCGAAACTGGCATCGTTTTTCCAGTGTATTCGATTATTGTAGCAAGCCCTCATGAACAATCGAAGGCTTGCCAACTTATAAAGTCTTTTCAGAGACTCGCACGGTCGGGGACGCATGCAATAAATATCGATTTGGAAGAGCCCTCAATGAAACATTCACAACGAGTCTACAAAAACCTGTCATTGCGCATGTCAACGGTGGAATGCAAAGGACAATTCAAAGCAAAGAAAACACTGCGACAAATCAAAGAATCATGATACCATTTCGAACATTTTTGACACATTTTGATAACGCATTCCAAGCAAGGTTGACATAGAAAACATTTTTGCATATTTCTGCAATGGCGCTGTCAGAACATGTTGCTCAGGGCCGCACTCGCAACCCAGCACCTACAACAGAAGGAGATGTCTGCAGTACTTCTATGTTCAACAAAGTTCATCCCCATAAATTGCAGGGACCTTGTTGCAAGCAGTGATGGGGACATTCCCCATGCCAACCTGGGCAAAAGCGTGCTGACTTGCTGGACCAAATATGTGCAGTTTGGATACTGGGCAGGACCTAAGGCCGCTGCGATTTGCAGAGTCTTTCCACTTCCCAGGTTGCGAGGAGGGCGCAATGCCAAGGATTTCAGGAAATATACTGGAAAATGGTGGAACACATTGGAACACGCACATTTCTCTCTCTCGTTTCCTCTCTATAGATGTTTTGGACATTTGGCAAAGGAAGACCTTACTCACCTGGCTTGAAAGGTTCAATATCCATGGCAGCTGTCATTACATGGCTTTTGCCTTCCTACACCTGAACCAAACCGCGGTCCGGTGTGATACAGCGACAATGCTGCAGTTCTATGCTCTGTCTGCACAGCATCGCTTGAAACAACACAGTAAAAGCCACAACATGTTCCTCCCGTGGATGCCAAGAGCCCTTGTATAACCCCGCATTAGTTGCAGATTCATCGGTTGTAATTAGTGTGAAATCACTCCATCTGTTCGTCTACAAATGATCAATGCGCCATCCCCATATGATTTTAAAGGCAAAACGCAAAAGCTTCACATACCAATTGAAACTTTTTGATATCATCCAAAAAACATCGAATTGTCATGTCCTATTGCCTAGGTAGAGGCAGAGTCATAGATAGTTGTTTAGAAAGCTCAAGCTGATCAAACATGCTCAACATGTTCAAATACTTCAGACCTAATTTATATGAGCGTATTACTCTAGAAATTCATAGAATATTCGCTACATCAATGTTCAACCGAGGACATAGACATCCCGTCTCTGTTCACCTGTTGAATTGACTACTTCTGTATGATCCTTCATGCTTTTTCAACATGATTCGCTGGATGCAAGACAACCTTGGCTTTGCGTTCTTTTCGGCGCCGGAATGACAGCATATGTCAATGCGCAGGTGCCGTACCTTCGAGAAGAGTGCTTTGCGCGAACATGAGCCAACAAGATTTTCAACATCTTTCCAAATATTCCAAACCGCAGTTTTCACACATTTTCAGTCTGACCATCGCACCTATTGCGATTGTCAACAGGCTCCAATTATCAAAGTCCAGCGAAGCTTGGCAGGATGACCCGAGGGGCGAAGTTCTTCACACGTTGAACAGCAGTGACCTGGCCCAAGTTCAGAGTCGTTCAGAGAACAGTCGTCACGGCTTTTCACTGTTGACATCTCTTCTCACCAACTTTGGACCAATTTTTCCCTAGTGCTGAGGTTCGCGCATTGGCCTTCCAGTCACCTCCTGAATTGCAAAACGGACAATTTTCTCTCACGCAATGCAGGTGGTCTGTGCCTGGCCTACAGCCTTGCCATAAGATGTCATAAGGATCGAGACATGGCAATGCAAACATATATATGTAAACATATGTAAACCCTTGTTGAGAACTTGTATCAGTTCCAGTTACAACGTTCCCCAACCGAAAACAGCTTTGCATCTGCTAGGAGTGTCCTCTGGTTTCTTTCAGGACTTGCTCAATCTGTCATGATGCAGAGTTGCTGGGCTGCAATGCAGTAGGCCAAATACAGGCATGCAACATCTGGATACATTCGGTCGGACAAACGTGCAAAAGAATCTCTTTTGTGTGGATCGATGATACGACATGGATGCAGAATGTATACACGGCGAAGCGAAGCACCTCCATGGCAACCTTGTCAGCGGTCTCCTGCAGCTGCTCTCTTGAAGGTGTTAAAGGTCTGAGGCAAGTGAAAGATTCTGAAGATGCTCAGGAGCAAACGGCTTCTGCATCCACAGCTGCGTTCCAATGTACCTTCCACCCAACATTGGAATGCATCTTTCATGGGTTTGCACAGTTCATCGTTTCTGAGACTATTTATTGACTATTTCAATCTCGTGGATGGAATTGGTTAACCATGGTGGACCAATGTTAACCACCCCCATGAGGCGGCACATGCAAAATGCCACCGCTTGGGCGGAGTGCAGCTGCAGCCACGGGGAACCTGCCATAGGATTCAACAGAAACAAAGGAGACGCGCCGATTGACAAGCAGGCGGGATCTCAAGCACATGCCAATGCAAGTCTAAAACCCATTCTCGGCACACCCATCTCTGCTGAAAGGAATCAGCCCGAGGATAACCTGAGTGAAACCCAACTTGCTGATAGCACAAATTTCCAACAAATGATGCAAAAAGGCCAAGAATGCGTAACAGAACATGAAGTTCGATGGTATTAGATGCAACTTGGTGCATGCTTGTGCTACACGGGTCTTCTTTTCAGCCATCGCAAAGTCCGAGCTGGTCCAGTAAGAAGGCGAAATGCTGGGCCTCTCAAGGAAGTGCACAGGGCTATGCTAAGTGAATCCTAATTAGGTCATATCCATGTCTCAGAAGGATGCTGGACAGCTTCAAATATCAAAACATATTTATAGCATTCTATCTAATGTCACCGTCAATTGCAGAAAAAATCCACTGGCATCACATGTTTTTGAATGCTTTTGACCCATGAACTTGAGCAATTACTTGAGCTATCTTCAGCCTGTTCCCGCATAGACTTGGATTTGTCCGATGCACCGCCATGGCCAGCATGAAAATCCACCTCCAAAGCCAAACATCCAACATGGATCCAGATGGTGTGTAAGATCATGTCAAACATCGTTTTCGCATCGAAAAATGAAGAGACTGGAGTAACTGGGGCCAGTGAGATTCATGCAGTCAACCACTGTTGTGAGGCAGGCGCAACCACCCTCCGTCGCCTTCAACAAGACTGGATTGGAATCCTGAGCTGCAAGGTACATCTTCCGTATATGTGCATATATGTGCATGATTACAATTGATTGTGTGATGTATACTTCATGTACTTATGTGTTGTGCATCTAGTAGTTCTTGTCCAATGTCTTTGCATACGAGGTGTTTGACAACATTCAAGAGGTATGAGCCATACAGTATCTGTGGCGCACGATCCCAGTCTGCGAGCCAGCGTCCGTCTTGACACGTCTGAGTTTGGACACATATTTCAGCGGCTCCCAGTAGCCCACCATCGTGTCATTTTGCGAGGCAGTCACCAAGGCCTAGGAGACATGGTGGTGACAAATGGTGACAAACGGTGAAAGGATATGAAAGGATATGAAAGGATATGAAAGGATATGAAAGGATATGAAAGGATATGAAAGGATATGAAAGGATTGAAAGGATCATAATTTTGGATTTTGGATCCCTGTGATCTCTCTCTCTCTCTCTTTATTAATCTCGGTATATATGTCTTAATCAATTGATCACAGTATCTACCCCAGATTGTTTCCAACTGTTGCCAAGCTTCGGCGGGATAATCTTGCATTCGAAGGTTGTCGTACGGGCTATACCTTTGCTGAGTGTAAAACTCAGAAGCTCAAAAAACTTATGCCTTGAATTTGAAAGCGACCACTATTCAGCACGCATCAACACATATCAATTCCACCAAATGATGCCAAATCACTCTATCTGGATAAGCCGCAACAGCTTGAGTTGTTGCAGCTTAGAGTCTCCAACATGTAGTAGAAGGTCTCCCGCTGGTTGGGATTCCCTATCTCCTCCCACTCGCCACATGTCAAGGGTATCCTGGAGAGGGACAGCAACCCAAATCCATGCCTGCCAACTCATGCTCGCCATAATATTCTACTATATATTCTTTCATATTCTACAGTAATTATTCTAGCATCTGCCAGCTTGGGTGCTCATACACCATAAATACCATCAAGCATTCCGAGCTTCGATGGGTCGCTCATCGTGTTGACGGCATCCACGAAAGGCACGTACAATAGAATCGCCTTTGCAAGATTGCATCTGTCTAGTCATGGCAATACTATGCAAACCTCATGTTCACGCCATGTCATGACTCATGACCTCTTGACAGCACTTCAGCAGTGTCACCTTGAACAAATCCGGGCGCATGTTGACGGAGGCTGTCACCAGCAACCCGCCGCTGCTCTCGCCCCAAGCAGCAAGAGTTGATCGCTCGGAAATTCCCATAGAGACCAAGGTCTCAGCCTCAATTCACAAGATGACACACATGACACACACACACACACATCATATCTTATCGGCGTTACCCCGGCTATTGAAGCAGCCTCAGGTCTAGAAAACAAATAATTATACACACAAACACATTTAACTAAGCATGAGCTGACTGCGAGATCTCCCTGGAAAGTGGTTGCTCAGCACAATGCTGCCGCAATGAAGTCGTGGAAACGGTTCTTCACCTTCAAGTAGCGGCCCTCTTCACGCCTCAGCTTCAAAATCTTCAAAATTGTTCCAGCACAGGGCCCAGGGTCCATGATAAAAATGGACGATCCTTTGTGCCTTCACCTAACTTGGGCTCACAAGCAGCACCAGCACCAACAAGACCCTGAGACCTTGAGATGCCAACCAATCACGGCCGAGCTCACCCCCTCCCCTGACGTGTGCAACGGCATAAATGACCTTAATTTGGCACAGTTTGGTCAGTCGGCCTGATATCTGCATGATCTGCATGAAACATTAGCGCTCAGGCCATGACGCCACGGTCCAGCAAACAAAGAATGTTGGAGTCGAAACCTGGGTGACAAAGTTGGTGAAGAGAATTGCTGACCGCACTATAAACCGCTCAAAATGTCACAACGACTTTCGTTTTTTGCCCATGTGTTGCCAAAGCAACCAGGATCTTGGCATGCCCCATAAGCGCCATAGCCTGGGAGGAGCCCATCCCCATCAACTGTGAAAAAAAACAAAACACATCAAAACACTACAACGAATATCAAAGAATCACACTGACAATGACTTTGTTCGTTCACTTTGAAAAGCAACCTCGAACGCATCCCAAAATGCAGCCCATGATTGTCCATGTCTCAAACATGTTCAAACCACGTAGCTGACCCAACAACACCTATTCTTGATAGTTTCTGCGGCCATGTCTGGACTTATGCCTTATGCGTCACTTTGCAGCCTGGCAACCAGTGAGCAGTGTTGGAAAAGGGCCTCCCTTCAATCCTTGAGGATGCAAATCTGCTCGGTAGACCAAGGAAATTGGCACCTGCAGAGTTCACGGAGACTCTAATGTATACGGATGTATACGGTACACTGTATTGTGTTCTCACATGTAACATCCACAATGAAAAGAACTTCCCCTGGGACTGGTTGACTCGGCCCAATTGGAAACTGCAGCTTCATTCCGCCTGGCGCTCCTTGGACGTGATCCGCTCGGCGCGATATAAAGAGGGATTGTAGTGCTCTGGTCCCGACTCCTTCAGAAATTCTGACTCGGCATACCGCACTGTAGCAACTAGAAACGTCTAGAATCATCTGGTAGAAGCTAGTAGGAACTGGTAGAAACTTGTAAGCTTTGGGGAATTTTCTCGACTTTCAACCAGTTTGAACATGCTTTAAGGCTACTTTAAGGCTTCAAATCCAGTGCAGGGACAAAACACGGGGGTCTTGGTATTTCTTGGCCCTGCCTTGATCAGCTTGAACTCCTGGGTGGTCCAAACTATCACGGCAAATGGCAGTCACAGCATGCACAAAGCCTCCTTGAACATACAAAATGGGCAGAAGGGTCCAGATCCAAATGCTTCCAGGCTCTCTGGTGGGAACATGGTATGCATAGTCTCTGCCCGGAACGATGTACCTTGTCCCCGCAAAGCTTCTAAATTCTAGATTCTTGCTCTTGCAATGTTGTGAATCAAGCACAATGGAACGTTTTGCCGGCTTTAATTTCAGCATGAAACGCGGCACTTCTCAAAACTAACTGCATTGCGCCCAGGCACGAGGTGTAGTGCACTCTCAAGATGTCTGTCTTGAAAAGGTCGTTGCCAGCAAGGCTGACTGAAAAGAGCGTTTGAGCTGCTGCTTGAGTGCGAGGCGTAGTGATGAAGCCACTGCTAGCTAACATTTCCTCTGCTCGAGAGCACGCAAGGATCACATTATCTACCAAGGCACAATACTACAGTAGCTTCACCTTACGTTTTTTCCATCGGTTTCCGCTAAAGCAGCCAAGCTTCGGGAAAAATAAGGGAATGAATTGGTCCCTTCCCTCCGCCATTCGGCAAAAGCATTACATAAATACCTACGGCCAACTGCTGGCTAAGCCAGGGCGGTCGCACAGGCTGCTGTTCTTCTCATATCATTTCATTCTATCTGCACATCTCTGCACATCTCCCCCTGCTCATCCAGTGCAGTCAAGGGAACAACTGGCACCATTTCGGCGCCCAGTGATGGCCACAAAGTGCTCGAAGCACTGCAAGGAATCCAAATGAATCTGAGCAGTGCAGTTTGTGCGCAGGTTGATCGCAACCACAAAGCATCCAAAATGAATACTAAAGCAATACAGGACGTTCATATCCTCCACCTGTCTATTTTTGCACCGGTTGCACCGGTTATTGGTTGTTGTTGGTTTCTGTTGGTTTCTGTTGAGGCCATCTGGGGCCATCTGGGGCCATGGCATGCTCCTCAGGCACCCAAAGGTCCTCCCAATGCATACTTTGGCTCGGGATGGATGCCAGTGGTGTGCGACACAGCTTTGAATTCCTCAGTGATGCTATGTCTATGTGATGTGCACCGCAACTTGCACGTGCCCTCTACTGTGTCTACAAGAATCTAACACAGAGTGATAAATGGCGCAGCCATCCGGTTCGTCGTCAACAGTCCCAATATATATATATATATACAATTATATATATATACATATTATATTAACTTTTATGGTCATAAATCATAAACTCGAACACATGTGAAATGCATCGAAGAGCAGTGCTTGGTTAGCAGTCTGCAGCAGCCAGGGGGCTTTGTACCATCCTTGTCCGTCAAAATGTACAAGAAACCTTGCAAAAGAGGTGGCATGGTGATGTGGCACCCATTCAACTTGGGATGCACCAAAGGGTCCATTCATGTCTTTAAACTCAGACATGAGCCAAGGTGCCCATGCAGTGATCAACATCATAGTGAATACCAAATTCTCGTGCACAAACAGATATCAGCTTGGAATCTGCAGTGTCCAAGTCAAGCAGGTAATTTTCAGCTGTCTCGCTGGAAGCGGACCTGCAGTACAGCAGGACAGCACCATCCCATGGAATTGCCTTTTTTGATCTTTATTGCGTTGCCTCCATTGCAAAGCATAAAATTTTGTGAGCCACAAAGGGCAAATGGCCGAAGAATTCCAATGCGGTAATTACTGTAGCGATTTCTCTTGTGACAAACGCAACCAAGCTTTCTGTACAAATGGCCGCTGGAAACTCCTCTTTCGCCGAGCAACTGGATTATCAAGAAGCGATCGTCACTGGACTTGCAAATAGATACCGAAAACCGCCGGTCCTTTTCTTCCAGAACAACAGTGTCTGAAGATTGCGGGGTGCCAACCACATGCTTTCGAACCTTAGAGACGAGCACTTCTCCCTTCTCTCTCTCTCTCTCTATCGCCATCTCCAAGAGTTCGGCTGAGCTAAAGGCTGAGACGTAGACTACTGGTAGGTATATACATGCCATGGCACTGGACAATATACTGGAATTTTGAATTGACCCCTCCAAACCATTCAGGTATGAGGTACTGGGTCCCTGCATGTTGTGTTTCAGTCAGTGTCAGAGCCCTTGTGCTGCTTGCTGCCAGGGTGCGATGTATCCTCTGAACTCGTGGTCATGTCCCACATAGTAGATCGCGGCATGGCCCGAATTCTCCCACAGAATGGAGCCATCCGTCTCTTCAAGTTCAACACTGTCCTCCTTCAGCTCAGCATTTTGACGAGTGTCATGAAAACCTGGACACGGTGGCAGGGTCAAATGATGGAAGCAGAACCAGCCGCAGCTTCGTTTTGATTTCCATAATTTCATGTATAATTTTTGCTGAACGTTGTGCTTTCATCTCTCTGGCTTGCAAACTGTCAAGACTTCCAAAACCTGAGGTGACAACTTATCCTATAACTGTCGTTACCATCAAAGTCCTTCGCATATGCGAACAGAACATGATCAGCACTTGGATCTGGGCCGCATGTCGACCTCATGCCACGGAGGGCTGAACTTTCAGCCCTGCACATACGTTTGAAATGACTTTAGTATACAAAAAATAGTTTCAAGATTCGGTAAAATGTTGTAAGCATGTGACAGGTATGGGCGAGATCCACCCTCCCCATCATCATTCAATTCATTCTCATCTAACAGAAGCTCCTGAGAGTCAAAGGTTGCAAATGTGGTTCAAGTCTTGAACTGCCGAACAATGCCGAATACTATCTTGTGCCGACTTGTGCCAGCGCCACTCCTCATCTACCAGCTGCAAATCAATGGCTTGAGCAAGAGCCTTAGCAAGCAGGGAAAATCCTCACAAGACAGCCACAACGCAATAAATTAAATAAAACACAATATAATAAATAAATATATACACGTATACCGTATACACTACTGGCATTGTGATCTTGACTCTTGACAATTTAAACGGGCTCTGAATTGTTCAGCCTTGGCACTGCAACATCTGAGGGGACTGGATTTCCATCGCTTTGGATGCGTGCACGGAAGTGACTCTCGTAAGCTTTCTTCTTGCTCCCTGGTCGGGACAAGAGCTGTTCACGCTCAAATGTGGCTACAGAAAAATCATTGAGAATGTTTGACCATCTGCTTGCAATCTTTGTTCCCAAGACCGTCAATCTCCGCCTCTGCTATAATATGCATAGCCACCACGATATATAGATGGGATTCCAACTGAAGATTCTTTTTCATGACCTTGTTTTGTTGCATGTCCAAAGCAGAGTTGCTCAAGCTTCTCCCTTGTGACACAAGCACTGTGCAAGCTGTCCAAGCTGTGAACAGCTAAAAAGACTTTCACTGTGAATAGATAAATATATATATATATGGCATAAGGATGCAACAGGAAACAAGGATGAACAAAGGAAGAGATAAACAGCATTAAAACATAACATATTTATATAAACATTTTAAAATAACATGAAATCCCACCCACGAGGTGTCAGCAAGGGCTATAATTTGTTCCCAGCTGCTGCGCATTTCTCTGTGCAATTCATCACTGAGTTCCTGGAGACTCGCCAATGCCCTGCAGCAGTACAAATCCTCGTCTTCCAAAAGCTGCCGGATCTCCTCCTTAGCTTTGTCGAAACATGTTAAAACATGTCGAAACACCGAAGCAGCGGGGCGCTGCACATCTTCAAACCACCTGTGCCACCTGTCTGTACACCTGAGGGCATGTCGTTCTCGTGCGTGTCATCACGCAACCAATGAAACGGATCAGTTCGAACGAGCGGAGGATCCATCCTTGGAAAGTCAGGAAATTCTGGAAGATACTTCGGTCTTCAAAAGCTCGCTCTGGACAGATCTACAGATGGACTTTACCTTTTCACTTAACTAGCTGAATTCAGGGAACACAACGTTTCAAAACAGGTCCAAACATGCACTACAAATTGCCATTGCCGGGTCTCAGATTGTTGCCTCGGTCTTCTCCCTGCACCGCACCAAACAGCACCTGGAAACATCTGAGCGAATATTCACAGTAGATACAATCTACCAACAAACGCAGTTTGCGCCCCTACAAAACTGTCTTTGTTGTTCTTTGTTATTCTTTGTTGTCATATCTTGCCGCAATCTTGCCTCTTGTGGTCGCAATGGTGGGGCCGGAGGCTGAAGCCCTTCCACTGCCAATCTCTTCGTGTCGATCCACATATCCTGCGAACAACTGTTAGGTGGGAAAGTAACACGAAAACGCATGAAATGAACTAAAGTAAACTCAAACATACTCAAACAATTAAGTAATATTAAATGATATCAAGTACAATCATTATCAAGAACAAATCAACAAACACAATAATGGGTTTCAGGGTTGAAGGCCGAGGAAATCCGAGCAGCAACTGGTGTATATGAAGCGACCAGGCAATCCAAACCAGTCCAAGCGTATCTCAGCTCATACCGCATTTAGAAGGAGCCAGCAGTTGCCCAAACAATGACACAATGTACCAGTAGCAGGTCCTGATCTCCCTTTGACCGACAGCGCTTCAGAACACCTCCAGAATCGCCATAGCCGCCTACCAAGCACAAAGGCAGGCATTATCTAGCGTGACCACGGAGCACCTTGGAGCTCTGTGTACAGTACAAACAAGGAAAAAGGGACCTGGCAACCTCTTTGCATGAGGCGATTGTGGACTTTTTTTTCGGTACCATGGGCATCCATGGACAGCAAGTCAGCACAAATTCTACTGCATCTCTCTCTCATAGGATTCACAGGTTATCGGATATGGACGGATATGGTAGGATCAACAACGAGCGTAAAGCTGGAAGGTCCAACGTGACAGCATTGAACAGCATTGAAGGTCATTTTCCACAACGCTCAATCGCATCACTGGAGGCCTACGCCAGAGGAATTGGACAGTGGCGAAGCAGGCAGCGGCGTGGAGCGGGCCTCTTGCTGCTGGCCTGAACGAGATGTGCCACATTTTTGTGCCACAAGATGCCACATATACCGTGTCTTGTGATGTATATAATATTGTCTAATCTTCCTTCCGACTTCTGTCTATCACAATTTGAAACCTTGAGTTCAGCAGTGATCGCGATCCCCCCTCTGACCAGTTCTGGTGCCTAGTAGGAAGCCAAAGTCCGCAGGGCCAGAGGGCTTTAGGCTGGTGCTGGCTTTGAAGGCAGCAATGCCTGCGCCCTGGGAATCATCAAAACCTCGGCAATGTCATGGCTGTCATGGCTGTCATAGCTCTGATGGTCCGATTACATCTCTGACTGTCTCTGACCATGAGCTGCCCCAGCTAAGCGTCCAGCCTTTCACGGGTTGACCACAGTAGGAGTCGTCTCCCATACGGATGTCCTGAAGCATCTAAAACACTGGCGAAGTCATTGGGGCAAACCAGCCAAACACCGCCAAACACCTCCTACATTTCTGCAGGTGCGTGATGTGCAAGTTGTGGAGACTTGTGTGCCTGGTTACTTTAAAGAATGCCCAAGTATAGCCGGACTGGTTTCGGCAATATTCGGCAATTGCGCTTGAACTTGCAGTTGCATGTCATGTCTCCTCCACCTCCTCTTCCTCTCGCGCAGCTGGATCCAAGCAAAGGAAAAGGATCTATCATGATAATTTGTGATCTATTTTTGCAAGTGCAGTCAATGATTGTCGGCTTGTGTTGAGCTTCATTCCCATTGCTTAGGCTGAATATGGCAAAATTGTGAATCATATTGGATTTCTTGGAGAACCCACTGGCTGATCGAGGTATATAATTACAACATGTCTGCAAACATGGGCCTTCCTGCAATAACCCTGAAAGTGGAGTCTTGTCAGCTTTCGAGTTGTTACTGGGAAAAGTTGTGGGATCAACTTGCTTTCATCAATTGCCTGCCTCTTGCGGTAAGCAAATGTTTGAGCAAACGCTGTCATGATTTGGCTTCGGCATTTTTCAATGCATATACAAGCAAAGAATGCTCATAGCTTCGTGGAGCTGCGGTTGTCCCACAGATTTGCACTGAGTTGTGCAGCCCGGTGACATTTGTCCCGCACTGCTTCTACCACCTGGGCCGCAAATCCAACAGCCTATACGGATGACTACAGCCACAGCTGCAAACTTCAAACATGGCCTCGGGTCGTCTGTTGTCGCCCGCTAGGACCTACATGCTCGGAGCCGGAGCCTACTGAAATATAATCTATCTGATCTATCTATATGTATGCATTTTTTGTAATATTTTGATATTTTGATACTCGTCTTCTCTGGCAAATGTCACATGTTGCCAACGTTGCCGCACAATGACTATGTCTTCGATGTTTGAGACTCTTTTGTTTCAATGAAGCCCTCGCGAAGGCCTTGGCGTCCAGGCGTCATCAGGCGTCCATGTTCCTTGTTGATCTTGCTGTGAAGACTCTGATCCAACTGTGCAAAACTGCTGCAAGACATGAAGGAAGGATTTTGAAATTGTGATCATTGTACATACTTTATGTTGACGTCTGTTGATTCATTTCTAATATTTTCTAATATCAATAGAAAGGTTCATTGCACCCTAGCACCTTCAAGCGCATCGGGGTTCCATTCGCAAGCAAACACATGTTGAGCCTCAGGTCAGTCGCAAGTGTGTAGGTGATCACAGAGGCATGGAGATCTATGTGCATCACAGACCACGCATTCACATGCTCATGACCGACTAAAATCACTGATGTAAATAAACAAACAAATGCTTCATTAAATAAATATAATACATCCATATATTCTGAAGAAAAGCAATGCCACGACGTTCGACTGGCGACCCTACCTTCCGACAAGCTTGTTCAGTTCTCAGCGTCAGGCACCAGCAGCCAACAAAGGAAGTGTCCAAAATCCAATCCCTGCCGGCAACTGTGTCAAACCCAATCCAACTTCTGCTAACCCTGTCAGGATGATCAGGATATATCAGGATGGCAGCATGAAACTGTTCAAGCAGCAGCACTGGAGCCATTGATATGAAGCTTCAAATGACGCACCTGGAGAACAACTTGACATCTTGCACCCATCCCCATCCCCACACATTCTGCACTCACATTTTCCAAAGGGGGTTGCGTATGGACTCATTGTTGTTTGCCATTTTTCTTTGATACACTAGCTGCCATTTCATCGTCTGGGATGCTCAGTATGGGGCGGATTTCTTGCCCTTGCCCTTGCCCTTCATCATCATAGGGCCCCAAAAGCTCCAATCGCCCCAACCACTCCACTGATCCCATCCTTGATCCCAGCCACCCCAACTCCAGGGGTCCTTGCCTCCCTTGCCACAGCCACTGCAGCCTTTGCTGTTATCCTTGCCCTTTCCCATGCAACCCATGCCCATCTTCCCGTCCTTGCCTCCCTTGGCCATACTCCATGAGCCCTGGTCACCCCAGCCCCAAGCACCTTTGCCTTCGCTGGCATCACCTTTGCCTGAGAAGTTACCCTTGCCTGTTTGGCCATCTTTTCCACCACACTCGGTGGAGAAGCCAGTCTCTGTGGATGCATCGGGGCTCTTGCCCATGGCTCCCTTGCCACCGGTTTTGGCCAGCCATGTCACCCATGCCACCGGTTTGGCCAGCCATGTCACCCATGCCACCCGTTGGGCCAGCCATGTCACCCATGCCACCCGTTGGGCCAGCCATGTCACCCATTCTCACATTTTGCATGTTTTTTTTGCTCGGAATAAGCGCACGCTGGCACAAGGCCTGTGTCACTTGTCAGTTGAATGAAACGTCAAGGAAACCAAAAATGAAATAACAAAACGCCCGGCTCTCAGTACAGGTCTGCAAGGAAATAGTGCCGATGGCCACTCGTAGCACCCTGAAAATTCAGAGTACCCCTGAGTCAACATGAGTCAACATGATCCGCAGACTCTAGTTTGACACAATCCGATCGGCAGAGCAATCAGAATAGATGTACAAGGCAATCAAAATATGCGCACACCAATCCTGATACACGGTAGTCAAGGTGCCCAAACTTCATCACCCGCACCCAACGGGGAGAAGTGGCAGAAGATTTTACTACCGTTCTCATCTTCAGACATACCATACTGTAGACAATACTGACGCCAGTCATCAGTATCCCTAGTCCTCATGTCGCCAAGGCAGCAAAGTCATTTGAAAATTGTGAAAGTAGCTTTCAGCTGAACGACTCTTGTTCCAAAATCCACCAACCGCTTACTGATAAATGCAGAGTCCCCTTGCATCTTGGACTCATACTCCTTGCTTGACATAGCCCACCCCCCCCCCAGGGGGGAGGTGTATGTGCGCAGTGGCATAGCGATCTACCCCAAGATAATACTATAGGCATCTAACATAGCCAAGCAAGGGGAGGATCCACTCACCGAGCTAGATCAGCCCAAGATGATCTCCTCACCCTTACTTTTGGCTATTTAGGAGGCCCAATAGTATCAGCAGCATCGCTATACCACCAATAGTACTGTTGACAGCCTGGGGCTGTTATCCAAGCATCCACAATTCCTTTTCCTTTGTTTACAGCAGCGAGCTTCTTGCACATTGTATCTAACCATCCCCAATTCCTTACTCTCGCTTCTAATAGCTTCTTCATTGGTCGTACTTTCCGATGAACTGCTCCTGGGTACTTCTCTGACTATTTTGGTATTTCGTGTCACAGGGATTAGCCGAGACTTGCAACCTCCGAGCAACAAGTACAATGGCTTCATTCTCACTGCGCACCTCAGTGAATTGTCCACCAATTTTCAAATAATTTACTGCTGTTTAGATTGCCATTCCCGCCATCCCCAGATAAATGCTTCTTCAAATGATGCAGGCCACCCCGCCTCCGAGCGGAGAGGCAATCTAATTGTGTTCAGCATTTCACTTGACATTCTACTTTGCATTTCTTTGGACTTCTTCGAATGTCTTTATTGCGCTGCACTCAGCAGTGCTATAGTGTGGCCTCGAGAACTGATTGAAAACAAGTTCTGGGGGCTCCACCAAAGCCATGCCTTTGAAATTGGTTATAACTGCCTCGCACACCCTGGGCGAGTGATCTTTATTCTTGCTTGCGTTAATTCTACAAGGAGTGCTTATTGTTGTTTCTGAAATAGTCGCCTTGAGCACCGCCCTGCCTCCGAGCAGAGGGGTTGGAGTTCGCCAAAGTCATATCTGACCAGGGTCGCAGAGGATGTTCAGTTTCGTTTTGTCTTATCGGGTTGACTGTGGCTCATGTTAATGGTCTCATTCCATGGCTACCTGCGTGCGCTTTGGCACGAAACTAATCGGCTCAGGAGTTTCTCTAAACCAGAAACAACAACAACAACAACACAACAAAACACAACAAAACACAACACAAACAAAGCCAGGAAGAAAGGAAGTGAGGTTGGCAGGAAGGGACAGGAGGAGTTGACAGAGAGGGCAGGGCACAGGGCAAAAACGTCAGATCGAGGAGGCGAGGAGAGGATCATCTGAGGTGAGGTTGAGTGTCAAGAGTGGCAAGAGTGGAAGGACACAGCTCAGAGCCGAAAGAGATGATGCATGTCAGGGATCACCTTTCTCGGCTTACATCAGTTCTACGGGCTTCATGATCGCAACATTACGACTTGTTTGCCAGTTGGACGCGCTCTTTTTCGGGTCAGCCTGCACACTCTTGTCTGCCACTGTACAATGCTTGCAGCCGTTCCTGGCATCCAGGTTTTCTGGGTGCCTTTGTATGCTGTTATTATGGAGGGCTATTAAGACCATTGATTCTTTCCTCTCCCTTTCGGAGTTCTGAATCTGGCATCTGCTCTTCCTCGAGTTCGGTTCTTCTCCCAGTTGAGCTGGTCCACATGTCAGTCGCACTTCGCTCAGCTAGTTCTCTTCTGGCATAGTTTTTAATTGAAATCTCACATTTTGCATGATCAAATTTGTATGAATTGTGACATTTTCTGTGGAATCCTCATCTTTTTTTGTAAAATCTTACATTTTGTATGGACATCTCAGATTTTGTGTGGAAATCTCACATTTGGAGAAAATCCCAAACTTGGTATGAAAATCTCACATGGTGTATCAAATCTCACGTTTATAATGTTTTAGATTGCCACAAACAGGCCGAAAAACGTTAAGCCGTTAAGTCGTTAGTGCTATACATTTCTAATGAAAATTCGAAGATTTCCAATCAATGTTTTTGTTTTTTCTGGTTTTTTGGCAACCCAATCAAACGGTCTAGGCGTTTTAACGGCATCTACCGCCATCGAGAGACCAAAAATGGATTCATAAAATTTCGGCTGTTTTTGGAGCCAAAACAGTCTTCAAAAGTCTTGCTTCTTTTCCAAGCTTTTGCATCGAATTCTACATTTTGTGTGGTATGAAATCTCACACATGTTGCATGGAAATCTCAAATTTTGCATAATCTCACAAATCTTAGATTTTGTATGGAAATGGAATTTTCACTTTTATGTGGAAATCTCACTTTTTTTCATGGAAATCTCACATTTAGTATTGAAATCTCACATTTTGTACGGTAATCTTTGTTCTGTAGAAAATCTCACATTTTGTATGGAAATCGTACACTTTGTCTGGAAATTGATTTTGTATTGGCCTTCCACCTTTTTGTGTGGAAATCTCACGCTTTGAATGAATTCTCACATTTTGGAATGAAATCCACATTTTGTATCATCATTTTGTGTGGACATCTGATATTTTGTATGGAATTGTGACATTTTTGTGTGGAAATCGCACATGTTCTGTGGAAATCTTACATTTTGGATGGAAATCGTAGATTTTGTTTGGACCTTCTCACATTTTGTATGGAAATCTCACATTTTGTATGTTCACATCTTGTAGGAAATCTCACATTTGGAATTATTTTAGATTGCCAAAAAAGAAAAACAAAAAACATTAAGCCACTAAGCCATTAAGTTGTTCAATTATAAATCTTTGAATTTTCATTAGAAATATAAAGCACTTAACGGCTTAACGGCTTAACGTTTCGGTCTGTTTTTGGCAATCTAAAATACATAGTAAACGTGAGATTTTCATACAACATTTGAGATTTTCATGCCAAGTTTGGATTTCCACACAAAATGTGAGATTTTCATACAAAATCTGAGATTTCCATAAAAAAGATTCCACACAAAATGTGAGAATTCCATACAAAAATTTGATTTCCACGCAAAAAAAGTGAATTCCATACAAATTGTAAGATTGTCATACAATATCTGAGATTTCCACGAAAAAGATGAGAATTCCACACAAATGAGATTTTCATATTTCTCACCTTTTGAATGGAATTGTCAATTTTTGTGGAATTGTCACATTTTGTATGGAATTCTTACATTTTGTTTGGAAATCGTATATTTTGTATGGAAATCATACTTTCTGTGGATTTTCATCTTTTTGTCTGAAAATTTTCACACTTTGTATGGAAAATCTCACATTTTGTAGGATCACATGTTGTATGGAATTGTCACATTTTGTATGCAAATCTCACATTTTGCATGGTATGGTCAATGTTCCATGGAAATTTTACATTTTGCATGGAAATCTCACATTGCTACATTTTGTAAATCACATTTGTGTGGAATTGTCACATTTTGTATGGAAATCTTGCATGTCGTATGGAAATCTCACACATTTTTCAAATTTTGCTTAGGAATGAATTTTCACATTTTGTATGGAAATCTCACATTTTAGATGGTCACATTTTGCATGGAAATCGCACATTTTGATGGAAATCTCACCTTTTGCATGAAAATCTCACATCTTGTATGGAAATCTCAAATTGCATAAATCTGGCTCCAAAAGGTTCCCGGCCAGGATTTGGCCCAAAACTGCCATTTCCCAATGTCTCCAGAAGCAACTTCCCAAAGGCAAGGAAAGTCTTCTCTTCATCCTCACGCACATGGAGCGCCCCGTATAAGCATTAGCAGTCTAAAGCCGTGCGGTCAGCATCCCCCAAGTGCTCGGAGGTTGCCACTCATATGGGGGACCAGTCCATGGCTTGGACACTAATGTGATGATAGTCTCCTCGGAATCGTCAGAAGAAGAAACTGATGACGAAGGGAGAGAATTTCCAACCAATAGGCCCATGGTCTGGCCGATGCCTAGAGTTGCTCACCAATGGAATGGGGACATTGAAGATCCGGTAATGGCTCCCGACATGAAGTCTGAGGTGCAGATGGCTCTCGCCTCCCCACAACCAATCCCAATTACAATGGGCATGGATGATAAACTCCCGCCAGCACTCTATGATGACATAACTTGCCACGGAACTAAACTAGTGCACGGCTATAAGCATGCAAAAGCGCCACAAGGACCATGTCTAACCCAAGTAGCCGAAGCTCTAAAATCGCTGCAAGCAGTGTTCACTAGTATGCACACAGTTTACATTATTGTAGACAGTAGGCCACCAGAAAGGGTGCAGCATTGGCCAGCCTTCGCCCCTTGGTGGCAAAGCAGAAGAAACCTCATAGGACCGGAAGGGGAAAAAACTGATGTTGTATGGATAGAANCAGTGTCTCTGTACGAAATCCCAGAGTTAGTTAGGATTGCGAACATGCAGCCAACCTTGCAAAGTCTGCAAGGACGACCAACAAGTGCTGAACCGACTCTGGAACAGCCAGAAAGAGCAGCACCTGCATTTAGGGACACCAATCAAATTAAGAAAACCAGCATATTACTGGTTACAGAAGAGTTCCATGAATACAATGCAGGCTTTGTGGTTGGAATCAGCGACCTGCAGCCAGGCAATATGCCCACCAAAGGCCCCTACATGCACCAACTATCACCGAATGATATTGTACAAAGCTTGAAAAAGAAAAGAGAGGATCTCCTGAGGGGGTCGACATATCCTGACAACCCTACAACAGCTGTCAAGAGTGGACTATTACTCACCCCATTCTTAGGGATCCGTGCAGAAACTAATCTCGACCTGTTATCCATCTGGGCAATTTATGGCGAATTTGCTATCAAAGCGTACTGGCCAATCCCACACAATTGGAGCCCAGGACAACCTTGGCCAAGAACAGCCTCTAATGAGAACTTGGACGCGCATGGCCGTATCAGACAACCGCCCTTCAATAGATGGGCCAGAGGAACTTTCGAACAAGCGGCGCTTGCCCTGCTCACCTCCATAGAAGGGACGATGGTGGCGAAATCACTCCCCGGAGCACAGTTATTTCAAGCCCATAAATTCTGTGAGTCTCACCTCAGACCGGCTATATACCATAGTTTCGGTGGAACCAAATTGGAAGCACCCATTGTCTTATCAAAACTAGCATCGGAAGGCTGGCAGCCCCTCCTAGCGTGCATCTTAAGCGTAGAGGATAGACCTGCAGCTTGGCAAAACAAAACCTGGTGCCCTATCGGAGGAATGCAGTGGACTGGCCAGGCACCCAGGAAAGGTATCTCCTCTGNACAAAACCTGGTGCCCTATCGGAGGAATGCAGTGGACTGGCCAGGCACCCAGGAAAGGTATCTCCTCTGAACTCCGAGCTGCACTACTGCTGAGATGGAATACCGTTAGCATGCAAGTAGAGCCACAGGCAGGTCTTTTTCCAGACCCCTCGATGTCCCTCATACAAGGACTTATTAATGTTCCGCAACCAATACTCAATGATCCTCCTGGACGAAAAGGAGAAGAGGAACATCAGGAGCCAGCTAATCCAAGCCGCGGTAAGAGGATCTCCATAACACCTAGTCCCATGTCTGACGAGGAAGAAGACTCGGAAGACACTGGGGGCCCCGATTTACTGACGAGAACAAGAGGCCCGCTGCCAAGAGATGTCCGTGATGATATGACGTGGGCGGCAGGATCGCTACCTCTTTTATGCCTAAGCAAAAATCAATATAACCCGAGTAGCAAGGTCCTGGGGCCGCTCCACAGAGTAGTCCAAAGTAACGAAACGCTGGATCGAATCCTACAAGAGGGCAATGTGTATACTGGTGGATGCTCGGAGGCGCTCACCCTAATCAAAGCCCTCATAGAAATCAATGGTGGATGGACGAAGGCCCCGGAACAGGAGTTGCAAGAAGTGATTATAGACTGCCCGGGTCTGGGGGGTGCAGCACTTGAACTTGAACAAGCCCCGCATCTCACCCTGTCGGGGAAAAAGGTCGATAATACGATGGTATATGGACCCACTCTCACCCCTGTTGATCAACATACAGCAGTGGAACTCCGCACAGGATTGGGAAGAACAAGTGGTTTGCACGAGATCACTCAACTCATTCTACATACGCAGGAAGCCGGAGAAATTTGGTTCTCTGTCTGTGGAATCCCCCCGAACGTGCTATACCACCGAGCACTCCTTACTATCCTGGCCGCAAGAAGGATTCCAGCGCACAGCCGCATCCAGCGTATCTAGCTGGCTGTTATTGGCAACTAATAGGGTTGCACCCGGAGGCTGCTAAACTCTTGTTGCATAACATTTACCCAGGTCAATGGGCGATCAGCCAAGATTTCACATTGCAGCCGATCTCCATCCGAGGTTTCTCAGCAGGTAGCTACGCTGGTGCCTGCCTAGGAATAGTTGCATCGAGACTGCCCTTCAAGGTAAAGATACGTATAGCGGCCATTGCCATGCATCCGGCCCTATTTCCGCTATTACTGCACATGAGCACCATGTCTGATAAACCAGACAAGCCTGAGAAAACTGGCCCTATGCACGAAGTAAGGCTGATTCACTTAGAGGAGGATGCTCTGTGTCAATTAAAGCAAACTCAGTTTATAGAACTGCTGACCCAACGTTTCCAGATGGCATACATCACGGGCAAGCCGACATGGATGAAGGAACCGTTCCATAACTATGCATACCTTCTAGATGTCAATATTGATGGTGGTGTCCATGAAGCCAGAGAACTCAGCTTGAAGAATGAATTTTTTAGACCCCTGCGAGTTCGGATGGCAACACCTCTGCGGTTTACGTCCTGGCTCAGAATTACCAACGCCATCGACTTCACATCCTTAGTCAAGGAATTGCACAAGGATGATGAAGATGTGCTAAAGAAGGCGCAGGAAAGCCTTGCCGGGGTGGCTGATAAATTCGAAACTCTAGATGACCTTAAGCTGAAAGTATTGCAAAGCTTTGAAATTAGACTTGGTCCCAGCAGGAGTTTAGACTGGTTGAATGACACGGCAAGGCAGTTACTGACCCCATTGCCGCTGCGAGAACTGATAGTAATCCTCCATCTACTGTTGCCCCAAGTAACTCGAAGCGACAAAAGCAATTATGATCAAAACAATGACAGGAACAGTGAGGACAAGACAGGCAAGCGAATCATTGCGGCTGAGTGGTACNCCTACAGCCAAAGGAGTACATGGAATGCATGAAGTAGACTGCTGCTTCCATAATCCTGCCCAATGCCCTGCCGCGTTTGTCAGCGAATACAACCATAGATACCCAATGGATCTCTACAGGATTGCGACTGACAAACCGCAGACATTGCAAAGAGGAGCGAACTCTGGTGATGTAGTTATGATACACTTCTCCTTCGCATATGATACACAGGATACTACCTACAGAGGTTTCTTTATCATATCGGAGCAGATCAATCGGAGGATCAAGCCCATTGACNCTTCTCCTTCGCATATGATACACAGGATACTACCTACAGAGGTTTCTTTATCATATCGGAGCAGATCAATCGGAGGATCAAGCCCATTGACAATCCTGTCGAAAACTCGCTTAGAGCCTGTCAAGCGGAACGATGGAGAATGGTGCTAGTCCCTAAGTTCCATGAGCTGACTACCAGCCTTGATACCAGGCAAGAGAACCAAGCAACACTGATTGATCCAGACGTCCTGCT
>BGPT01000761.1:112002-129159 GCA_003297045.1 Symbiodinium sp. clade C Y103
CCGAGTACTCAAAGAATTCGGTAGCACCAAGTACTTCAGCGACAGATCTAACCATCTTTTCTCTCTAGATTTTAAGAGGTGCAGTGCTTCAAGAGAGGAACTGGAAGAGTATCTGAAAGTGAACAATTGGCAAGAATATCAAGGCGAAACGCCACAGACAATTTACGAAGTAAGAGAGCAAATGGAGCCTAATGCGTGGCAACGAGAGTTCGGGGAGCAATTCCCTCGGTACTGGCTAGCAGAAGGAATCCCAAATCCATTCAGAGCACAAGCAATAAAAAACTATGCCAGAAGAGAACTAGCTGAGCGAAGTGCGACTGACATACGGACCAGCTCAGCTCATGGAACTGGGAGAAGAACTGCNAAAACTATGCCAGAAGAGAACTAGCTGAGCGAAGTGCGACTGACATACGGACCAGCTCAGCTCATGGAACTGGGAGAAGAACTGCACGAACCCCTAGAGGAAGAGCAGAAGCCAGATCCAGAACTCCGAAAGGGAGAGGAAAGAATCAATAGTCTCAGTAGCCCTCCAACAATAACAGCATACAAAGGCACCCAGAAAATCTGGATGCCAGAAAGGGCGGCAAGTATTGTACAGTAACAGACAAGAGCGTGCAGGCTGACCTGAAAAAGAGCGCGTCCGATTGGCAAACAAGTCGTAATGTTGCGATCATGAAGCCCATAGAACTGATGTAAGCCTAGAAAGCAGATNTGACCTGAAAAAGAGCGCGTCCGATTGGCAAACAAGTCGTAATGTTGCGATCATGAAGCCCATAGAACTGATGTAAGCCTAGAAAGCAGATCCCTGACATGCATCATCTTTTTCGGCTCTGAGTTGTATCTTTCCACTCTTGACACTCAACCTTACCTCAGACGATCCTCTCCTCGCCTCCTCGATCTGACGTGTTAGCCCTGTGTCCTGCTCTCCCCGTTAACTTCTCCTGGTCCTTTCCCGCCACCCTCACTTCCCTTCCTTCTGGTTTTGGTTGTGTTGTGTTGTTTTTGTTGCTGTTTTAGAATAACTCCGGAGCCGATTAGCTTCGTGCCAAAGTGCACGTAGGTGGCCATGGAATGAGACCATTAACATGAGCCACTGGCAACCCAACGAAACAAAACGAAACTGAACGTCCTCTGCGACCCTGGTCAGAGATGACTTTGACGAACTCCAACCCCTCTGCTCGGAGGCAGGGCGGTGCTCAAGGCGACTANACCCTGGTCAGAGATGACTTTGACGAACTCCAACCCCTCTGCTCGGAGGCAGGGCGGTGCTCAAGGCGACTATTTCAGAAACAGCAATAAGCACTCCTGACAGAATAAACGCAAGTAAGAACAAAGATCACTCGCCCAGGGTGCGCGAGGCAGCTATTACCAATTTCCAAAGGCATGGCCTTAGTGGAGCCCCCAGAACNCAGAATAAACGCAAGTAAGAACAAAGATCACTCGCCCAGGGTGCGCGAGGCAGCTATTACCAATTTCCAAAGGCATGGCCTTAGTGGAGCCCCCAGAACTTGTTTTCAATCAGTTCTCGAGGCCACACTAAAGCACTGCTGAGTGGTAGTGCAATAAAGACATTTGAAGAAGTCCAAAGAAATGCAAAGCAGAAGGCAAAATGAAATGCTGAACACAATTAGTTTGCCTCTCCGCTCGGANTGGTAGTGCAATAAAGACATTTGAAGAAGTCCAAAGAAATGCAAAGCAGAAGGCAAAATGAAATGCTGAACACAATTAGTTTGCCTCTCCGCTCGGAGGCGGGGTGGCCTACATCACGCTAAAGAAGCATCTATCTGGGGATGGCGGGATTGGCAATCCCAACAGCAGTATTTGAAAATTGGTAGACAATTCACTGATTTGCGCAGTGAGGATGAAGCCATTGTACTTGTTGCTCGGAGGTTGCAAGTCTCGGCTNTCCCAACAGCAGTATTTGAAAATTGGTAGACAATTCACTGATTTGCGCAGTGAGGATGAAGCCATTGTACTTGTTGCTCGGAGGTTGCAAGTCTCGGCTAATCCCTGTGACAAAAAATACCGAAACAGTTGGAGAGGTACCCAGGAGCACCTCATTGGGAAGTACAACCAATGAAGGAGCTGTTCGAAACGAAAGGAAGGAATTGGGGACAGTTAAATACAAGGTGCAAGAAACTCGCTGCTGCAAACAAAGGAATTGTGGACGATTGGATTACAGCCCTAGGCTGTCAACAGTACTATGAATGGTATAGCGAAGCTGCAGATACTATTGGGCCTCCTAGATAGCCAAAAGTAAGGGTGAGGAGATCATCTTGGGCTGATCAAGCTCGGTGAGTGGATTCTCCCCTTGCTTGGCTATGTTAGATGCCTATAGTGTGATCTTTGGGGTTGATCGCGATGCCGCAGCCTACATACACCCCCCCTGCAGGGGGGGGTTGGTGATCTCAAGGCGATCTCAAGTAAGGAGTACGAGTCCAATATGCAAGGAAACTTTGCCTTCTTTCACTGAGCGTTGGTGGAATTTTGGAACAAGAGCCGTTCAGCTGAAGTATTTCACAATTTTCAAATGACTTTGCTGCCTTGGCGACATGATGACTNTCTTTCACTGAGCGTTGGTGGAATTTTGGAACAAGAGCCGTTCAGCTGAAGTATTTCACAATTTTCAAATGACTTTGCTGCCTTGGCGACATGATGACTAGGGTTACTGATGATTGGCGCCAGTATTGTCTACAGTACGGTATGTCTGATGATAGAACGGTAGCAAAATTTTCTGCCACTTCTCCCCGTTGGGTGCGGGTGATGAAGTTTGGGCACATTTGTCTACCGTGCTTTCAGAATTGGTGTGCCNACGGTAGCAAAATTTTCTGCCACTTCTCCCCGTTGGGTGCGGGTGATGAAGTTTGGGCACATTTGTCTACCGTGCTTTCAGAATTGGTGTGCCAATACGCTGATTGCCAAGTACATCTATTCTGATTGCCTGCCGATCGAATGAGTTTATACTCGCTCCCACGGATCATTTTGACTCAAGGGTACTCCACTTTCAAGGTGCTACGAGCGGGCATCGGCACTACTTCTTTGCAGACCTGTACTGAGCGCCAGGCGTTTTGTTATTTCATTTTTGGTTTCTGTTTTGTTTCATTCAACTGACAAGTGACACAGGCCTTGTGCCAGCGTGCGCTTATTCCGAGCAAAAAAAGAAACCTCAGATTTTGCATGGAATTCTCATATTTTGTATGGAAATCTCAAACTTGGTATGGAAATCTCACATGTTGTATATAAATCTCACATTTAGTATGTATTTTAGATTGCCAAAAACAGGCCGTTAAGCGTTAAGCCGTTTTTTTTGCTCGGAATAAGCGCACGCTGGCACAAGGCCTGTGTCACTTGTCAATTGAATGAAATGAAACAGAAACCAACAAAAATGAAATAACAAAACGCCCGGCGCTCAGTACAGGTCTGCAATGAAGTAGTACGTGAAGCGTTAAGCCGTTAAGCCGTTAAGTGCTATATTTCTAATGAAAGTTCAAAGATTTCTAACAAAATTAACAACTTAATTCTTAATTCTTAATGTTTTTTTTTGGTTTTTTTGGCAATCTAAAAAAATTAGGTCTAGGGGAAGCATTTTAGACTTGTTGTCAGAACCGGTGTATAGCGACGGCATCTACTACTGTATGTTTGGCGGCACACGCATGCTTCTCATCGCTGATTACGTCGTGAAGGTACTCTGAGAGCCGGGCGGGGTTTGTTTCAATTTTGTAGATTTTTTGTTAACTTATTTCATTCTCTTGTCTGGTGACACAGGCCGTGAGCCAGCGTGCGCTACTTCCGAGCAAAAAACACCTGGGGGTTGTTTAATACCGGGTGATTGTGATTATGAACTAACATTATGGCCGAAAAAATTGAACCAACCATGCAGCTACAAATTCCATGGCGTACTGTATCATCAAATTGAACCTCAAAATCTGTTGGTGTGAAGTGAGATTCTGTAAGAACATGGTTCTGGTGGCTTGCGCTTCGTCATGAAAATTTGGCTCCTTCAGGGATCGACCTCCTTCATTCACAACTAGCCGTAGCGGGCGAAGTCCTGGTGCTCGGGCATCAGGCTTTGAATGCCTTGCCAGACTTGCAGATAGCCTGGGTCTTGTTGCATCACGGTTGCAAGGACCTTTCCCTTGCGGCCGAAGTTGATCACATTGGTGCCTCACTCCGCAAGGGATAGGTTGCCCTGCAGGGGCAATGTCGTTGCTGGTGGCACCCTGTTGCGGCTGGTTGGCATCGGTTGAGACATAGTTGTCAAATTTTTTCTCGAGCAAGGATTTCTTCGACCTCCTCGAGCTCCTGCCAGCTGGAGGCTTGAGATGTCACGGAGGGCGTCTGGCGACGCTGGATCACAGATGTTCCTGTCGCCGGCATCACGCCGCTGGAACTTCCGGTTGCCATAAGAATGGGAACTTCCACAGGACTTCGCCCGGAACATTCTGGGCTTCTTTTCTGGTGGATCACTTCGTTGTTCAACGACTCCAAGGCGACCTTCTGGGCTTGGATTTGCTGCATCATTGCATCATCTCGTGCAGATGTCCATGGGTCTGCTGATCGTTTTCGGGTTCTCTCCAGTTGACGCACAAAGATCTGCAGCAGAAATGCGAGCACATGGATGAGGGCTTCCGCAGGCTCGAGAGTGGAGACCATGGGCGCATGGCTGTTGGGTGGTGAGAGAAGGCCTCGATGACACACACAACCGATTTCTTGAGAAAAAAATTCTGGTCCGGTGAAAACGACCTTCTGCAGCATCTGGAGTTGACTTTCCCCTGTCAACTCCCGCATGAATGTGAGATTGGGTCTTACAATTATTTCCCGTAAACATCCTGCCAAAATGGCGTTTGGACTCACCATTGAAACCGGTTGTTTCTTCCAGTGGGCAAATGTCCAACATGTTGAGCAGATACAACCTCGTGGGACTTGAAGCAAGAGAAATGGGATCTGACTAATTTTGGGCAACCAGCATTGATCATGAAGAGAATCGAAAGAACTGTGAAGCATCTTGAATGCACGCTTGGAAAACAAGAATGGTGTCATTCCAGGCACTATTTCAACGGAAAGCCGCAGTTTCTTATGTTCATGATGCTTGAGAGGAATTTGAATGGCATACTTGCTTGTCAAGCATTGATTGTTACCAAAACGAAATTTCACTTGACTCTGGGCCGCATGAGTTTACACTTGTCTCCCACTTGTCTCCCACACTTGTCTCCACTCTGGGTGCTCTTTGTCACCCACACTTGTCTCCCCCACTCTGGATGCTCTGGGCCGCATGAGTTTACACTTGTCTCCCACTTGTCTCCCGCAATTGTCTCCGACGCTTGTCTCCCACTCTAGATGCCCTGGGCCGCATGAGTTTACACTTGTCTCCCACACTTGTCTCCCACTCTGGTTGCTCTGGGCCGCATGATTTTGCATCTGTCTCCCACGCTTGTCTCCCACACTTGTCTCCCACTCTGGGCCCTGAACCACATGAGGTTACACTTGCCCCCCACTTGTCTCCCACACTTGTCTCCCACTCTGGGTGCCCTGGGCCGCATGAGTTTACACTTATCTCCCACTTGTCTCCCACACTTGTCTCCCACTCTGGGTGCTCTGGGCCGCATGATTTTCCATCTGTCTCCCACTTGTCTCTCACTTGTCTCCCACTTGTCTCTCACTTGTCTCCCACACTTGTCTCCCACCCTGGATGCTCTGGGCCGCATGAGTTTACACTTGTCTCCCACTTCTTTCGCGCACTTGTCTCGCACTTGTGTCCCATATTTGTTTCCCACACTTGTCTCCCACATGTGTCTCCCACTCTAGGTGACGTGGGCCGCATGAGTTTACACTTGCACCCCACACTTGTCTCCCACTCTGGGTGCTCTGGGCCGCCTGAGTTTGCATTTGTCTCCCACTTGTCTCCCACTCTGGGTGCTCTGGGCCGCATGAGTTTACACTTGTCTCCCACTTGTTTCCCACACTTGTCTCCCACACTTGTCTCCCACTCTGGGTGCTCTGGGCCGCATGAGTTTACACTTGTCTCCCNTTTCCCACACTTGTCTCCCACACTTGTCTCCCACTCTGGGTGCTCTGGGCCGCATGAGTTTACACTTGTCTCCCACTTGTCTCCCACACTTGTCTCCCATTCTGGGTGTTCTGGGCGGCATGAGTTTACACTTGTCTCCCACTTGTCTCCCACACTTGTCTCCCACTCTCAGTGCTCTGGGCCGCATGAGTTTACACTTGTCTTACACTTGTCTCCAACATTTGTCTCCCAGACTTGTCTCCCACTCTGGGTGCTCTGGGCCGCATGAGTTTACTCTTGTACCACTTGTTTCCCACACTTGTCTCCCACTCTAGGTGCTCTGGGCCGTTACACTTGTCTCCCACACTCGTTTCCCACTTGCCCCCCACATTTGTTTCCCACACTGTGTCCCACACTTGTCTCCCCCACTTATCTTCCACACTTGTCTCCCACTCTGGGTGCTCTGGGACGTGTGAGTTTACTGTTGTCTCCCACATTTGTCTTCCGCTTTGGGTGCTCTGGGTTGCATGACTCTTTCATTTTGGGCCGTATCAATCCCCAAGCAATTCCCTTGAAACCAGCCACATCCTTGGGATTCATGTTTTATTTGTTTGCATTTGTCTCCTTTGTCCTTCTCATTTGCCTCCCACTTCTTTTCTGTGCTGCGATGGACGAGCGTCCTTTGTATCTACCACTTGTTTCCCGCTTATCTTCTTCTCTACGCCGGAGTTGCGACAGAAAAACGCCTTTCATCTTAGCCACCACTTGCTCTTAATTGTCTTCTGCTTCTGTCTTTGCGCTGTCCTGGGGACAGTTGGATTTTCCTTGCCGGCCGCTTGTCCCACTTTTCTGCCACTTTTGTCTCTGTGCAGCGGCCTCCTTGGTGTCCTGCTTGCCTTCCGATTGCCGATGCTCTTTCTCTGAATTCTGCCTTTGTTACACCTAATGCTTCATGGCAGACAGCAAGTCGGCGCTGAATATTTCTGTCTTCTGTTTGGGGTCAACGCTGGTATAATTATTGGGTACCTTGGCTGCAACATGAGGCTGGTACTTGCAGTGTCTTTCACCCACATAGCAAGTGCTTTGATCGTTGCCATGTGCTTGCAGGATTTTTGTTTCTTCGAACTGGGCGGTTGGGAAAATTTGGAACTGCCAAGTAAAAGAAAAACAATGATCACATCATCCAAAAAAACCCGTTCCGGGACTTCAGCGAGAAGTTGCGGACCAAAATCGAAGAGGAGGCTGAAACATGTTTTCAGTTGCATCTAAATTGCCCAACTCCAAGAATTGGACACATGTAGTTCTGATGATAATTCAGGCAAA
This sequence comes from Symbiodinium sp. clade C Y103, assembly GCA_003297045.1. NCBI lineage: Eukaryota > Dinophyceae > Suessiales > Symbiodiniaceae > Cladocopium > Cladocopium sp. clade C. The sequence goes on from BGPT01000761.1 coordinate 119,333, forward strand.
TGGAATCTAATGGACAGCAGACTTTATTTTGTTGGCGATCACTTCAGTAGAAGTCACTGTAGTCAAAGTGTGTCAAAGTTGTTCAAGCACCTTTTCATTTTCTACTGATCAAATACCAATCAATGATTAAAGGCCGTTAAATCAAGTTAAATCCAAATTTTTGGGTGTGTGTGTGTGTCAATTCATGAAGGAAATTGGTGGCCTCGAGCTTTGTCGCCTCAGAGAATCAAAATTTCACAAGCTTCCGAAGGAAATTTGGTCTCACGACTTGCATGGGCCAAAGGCTACCCCGCACATCTAGCAAATGGGACAAAGGCGTTTCAACGGACATTTCAGACTGACACCACAAACATGTTATGCTGTCCGCACGTGAGGAGTGGTGTTTGGACAATGGACAACATTTCAGCTCTGCACCCTTTGGTGAAGTTTGCCACAGTTTGTTCAGCAGAGCCTGCTCACTACAGCAGGTTGGCTCAACAGGTCATGGTGTGGAATGATGGAAAGCATTGGATACATCTCAAAGGTCGCTGGCCATTGAACAGTGCAAAACCAGATGTTCCTCAAATGTTGCAGCGGTTTTGCATTTTTCGGGTTGCTTATATTTGAAGTTTGAATGTGTATAGAATTGCAGCCAAAGGCAAAGATGCTCCTTTATGCTCCTTTGATGTAGAGAGATGAATCTCACCGGAGGGGAATGGTGGGTGTTATATCAAGTCAAATCCCATAACAAATCTCATTGGAATGTCATCAAAATTCCATCTCACCAGGTGTTTTGGAAGCTTGCGATGACCCTGCCATTTTAGTTTTAAACTCCAGTCTACCATGCTGCCGTTGCAGCCTGTGCGGGCAAATGGCATTCAAGGCTGCTGCACAGCCTGCACACCTTGAAGGGGTTGCTCAATGGCTGGGGGTTGCTACAGAGCACCTGAAGTGCGATGGGATTTTTCATGATCTTGATGTGTCCGGAACTTTCTTTCCAAACAGTTGAACAGTTGCATCGCTAAAACTCCCAAACCATGCTGATCATGCGGAAGATGTGGCAGGTTGCATCTCGCAGCTTTCCGGGCCTGCCTACTCTCCGGTGCATCCGATGTCGGGGCATCCGACTTCGCTGCACTGGGGGCCTGTCTGGGGTCTGAGCCTCAACAAAACCGCAAGCTAGTGCGGAGTGTGCTGTCGAAGCAAATGGGAAGTCGTGCCGTACTTGTAAGTACTTGTAAGTACTTGTGGTCTCTGACTGCAAAGTATTGGCTGAGTTGGCAGCTCTCATCTTGGTGGACAGATTGTGGGTGCAGCAGGCCTTCTGAAGCGTACCTGATGAGACAAAAGAGACCTAGAAACTTCATTTGTGGATTAGTTGTCGATGTCTTTTCCTCCAGCTTGATTTCAAGCGTGCTTGTATTGTTGAGCTTTTTGTTCTCTGACCTGCTCTGGACCCTTCTGAGATGGCTTTTGAATAGTCTCAAACTTTAGACATTTTTGGAGGGGGTGTCTTGGAATTTGCAGAGCTCTGTAGAGGAACAGGATAGGAACAGGTAACGTAGCCCTGAAGCGCTTCGGTTGTGATCCACTGCAAGGAGCTTTGTTGTGCTCCCGCGAACTGGTGAAGCGCCGCCAGGCGCCAGTTTTGGGGTTTGCTGAGTTTGTTTCAGCTGCTTGGTATTAACTGTTGAGCCGGGGGACAATTTGCAACGCAGGCTGACCGAGAAAGTGTGCTTCTCAGACCTGCCGATCGACGGTGAGTCTGGAAAATCAGAAAGTAGTCAAGTGCAAACTACCCCAGATGTGACTTTGAACTTGATTGTTTGTTGTGCCTGTGCTTTTGTGTCACAGGCTCAGAGGCGGAGAAGCGCCTGGAAATGATCCAAGCAGCTATTCGACGCGGAGAGGCTTGGAAGTCACGAAAGCTTCTGCTAGCTGCTGTCCCTCTTGCTTTCGCAAGGTATTGGGGGGACTGGAATCTCCAATCCCATGAAACTTCATGAGTTACACAGTTGTTTCCCCCTCCCCCCCTCCCCCCCTAGCGAGCTCACAAGCAGTTCGGCCGTGGCTCGATCCCCCCCAGGGACATCGTCAGCATTTCGCCACCCTCCGTACCTCTCGTCCTCAACTTTGGTTTTGCACTGCGTTACTTTTTCCCGCACTTCCAAAGGTCCACTCCGATGCCGAAGGTGGACCTTTGACTCTTCCCCAATCACTGGTCATCATGTTGGCTATGCTGAATTTCCTCATCCTCTTCGTGCATATGTTCTCATCCTCGTCCCCTCCAACATACATCGCCTCAATACATAGGTCTGGATGCTCGCCTTTCTAACATGCCCCAGCTTCAGGCCCGCTCGTCCACGTTGAGGAAAAAGCTGCGCAGCTGCGCTGTACCCTTTGCGTTTTCATGCCAAGCTCCCTGCCAAACTAGCTTTCGTCCCTTATCCCTGGGCCTCAAGTTCCGATTGTCATTGGCACTTGGGATCAAAGCCACTGCAGCTGTTAAGGTGTGGATTTGCTCAAGCATCCTCATGTTTTCTTTGCTTGTCAGTTTTCTTCGCATTCTCTACACATCTTGCAAAATACTGGAAAGAGGGTGGGCAGGTCTTGAAAGCGTAGGGCTGGGTGGTAAGATGGGCAAGTTGCTGTGCCGAAGTGGAGTTGAATTGTCATGTGCGACTTTGAGTTGTGTCATCATAGAAAGTCATTCCACAGTGGGTTTGGAAACGAGGCCAAAGCAGCAGAGGGGGATCAGGCAAGCCACAACCTGTTTTAAACCTCGGATTTGGAGGTTTCGGTTTTGTTTCTTCTAAAAGTCAACACGAAATCTGCTGGCTGCGGTTTTATGTTGGCAAACTGGGCTAAGTTCATGAAAAACATGACTGCAGATGAAGAGGCTGAAGAGGTAGATACAGGATAGATTCGACTCTTTTGTTCTGCATTGAAGTCCCTAAGAGAGGTGGCGGAGCCACGCCGGATGACACCGGAGGAGCAGAGTTTGGACGTCTTGAAGCACAGATTTCTTTGTTCCATTGTTCCATGCTGCAAACACATAGCTACTCATTTCTTTGTTCGCCTTGAGTTCAGAAGTATTATGAGCTTAACTCCAGGAAGAAGAGGTGCTGGGAAAGATGTTCATTCAGCCTGAAGAGATCGAGTGCATGCCTCAGATTTAAGCCTTAGATGCCCAGCAAAGTTTCGTCCTGGTGGCCTTCATGTCCAGCTCAGGGCGCAGGAGGCTTCCGAGCCCCAAGAGGATCTTCACGAAGTACGGATTCGAAACCCAGCAGCACTCGAAAACCTAAAGATGTGCAGATGTGGTATATACGGTATGCGTGTTTGATATTGTTTGATTGTTGTTGTTTGTCGGCTTGCTTGTGGCAAAGTCCGTATCTTGCAGACAACCTGAGGAGGGCAATGCATGTTTAAATGCAAATCTCCTTTTTGAGACAAACCCGCCATCTTGTCATGCCTTTGTACACCCAAGGGCGAACGCTAGAGCGCTGAGCTTAGACAACATGCGAAGCAGACATCTTTTGCCACAGAAAACACGGAAGACCAGGTGGCGCTGTCCCTTCCGGCGTATTCCTAAAGGGCCGCTGTGAATGGTTCAAAAGCCATTCAAAACCTATGATTTTCGAGATGAATGTGGGGATGATCATCCATAAAACAAGTGACAGGCGGCTTAATCCATAGCTGAGGTTCTGCCCCGATGGCGTGCTGGCGTGGGAGATTCTGCAAGAGATTACAGCAGAGCGCTGAGGAGTTTTCTCAAGCCAAGGCTAAGATGAGTTTGTCCAAAAATGGGGGAGACTGTACCCCAAACTTGCAACTTCAATAGGGAACATATTGGAAAATCTGATGACGTACCAATATATGGTTCTCCAGTTTCAGACAAGCTCATACTACATTTCCTGCAACACACATTGATCAAAGCAAGTGATCCCCTTCCTTGTGGAGATGTCACTTACACACTGAAAGAAACAGAGCGGGCACAGATGAGGAAGACAGATACTTGAAGATGTTCATCCTATAGTGGTCCCCAAACAAATGGAACTCTCCCAGCGAGGAAATCCATTTCTATTCAACCGCGTACCGCTTTTCATTTCTGTCCAAGTGAATGCTTCTGCAATTTTGTTTCTAGACCGCTGCAATCAGGGTTCGGCGGCTTTCGCATGCTTTTGCATACTTTTTTGCATGTCAGTGTTGCAATTTGAAAGGCGAACTCTTTGGGCGGGGGGTCAACCATTTTGAACCACTAAAATGGCTAGTTTCAGATGCTAAATCCATACCAAAAGCCCGAAAAAGCCAAGGCTTCAGGTGAAAAGCCCGGAGTGGGAGCCTACGACCTCGTGATTGAGGCTGGGCGGCTGGATGTTGAGTCACAGTTTTCGATTCAATGATAAGGGGTCCGAACATTGTTACAAACCATTGTTATAACATGGGGGACACCAAAACCAATCGTTTCCCAATAGACATGTGAAATTTGGGACATTTTTTCGGGTCCACTTTTTTGGGAAAGCACCCGTATTATAAGGCAATATGGCCTCACTAACAAGATCAAACAAGTAACACAACGGTTTCTTATGGTTTGATTTGTTACCACAGGGACATTCCTTGTTCAGCCGAACGTGGAAGTCACGTCTAAGGATGATGAAGAACTGAGGATGGACCTTATGGTGCAGTGGTGGGTTAAGAAAGACACGGGGCCAGGGGATGTTTTGTTTTTTCTCGCCTGGCTTGGAGATTGGAGGCATTCTCGCGGCGAGGTGCTCTAGATGATGCCCTGGCTGTCTTCAAGGCATGGAGAGGGGCCAAGGTCAATAGAAATATGAGTTTCTCGGAAAATCGGGTACCAGGGTATCCCATTGGATCCACTGGGTTCTCATATGTTCTCATCATTTTCCATCATTTTCCCTTCCGCAGACGGGATTGCCAAGGCGGTTTCAGATGCCGGGCTCCAGCACAGTGATGCCAGCCTGGGCTCACAGTGCCGCTTCAAATGTTTTGGATGATCATGGATGATATATTGGCATTGGACTATAATTGATTGATGATGATTGATGATGATTGACGATGATTGATGATGATTGATGATGCTTGATGATGATGATGGATGATCATTTGGATAATCCAAATATTGAATGATCCATTTCAATCCATGTCAATACGTGTCACGCAACTGTTCGTTTGATGCTCGCCGAGGCTTTGACCTCTTGGCCAAGCCGGCATCAAAGAGTGATCAACCCAGTAAATTCTTCTTTGGGGTGCTGAACAGGGGGGTCACACCCAGTATGTTGATTGCAGTTTTATTGTAGAAAGTGATGATGAACCGTGGGATTTTGGGGTTTCCTCGAGCTTTCAGCTACCATCCCCTATCTCTGGTCTGTTGGAGTGGGCAAGCATCATGGTCTCGAAGTGACGTCATGTATCTTCACCTCCTTTTGCCATGGCTGGGTCAATTTTGCTCAAAATGAACGGCACATGCAAGGTGGTGAATACAGATTCGTTGAGAGGCTCTTTGCTGCAAAGGTGCCTCAATTTGTTTTCCTGGTTGCGGCAGCGGCTTTCCATTTTTCTCTAGTTTCCTGTTGCGCTTGGGCCATAGATACACACTATTGAAAACCACACATACTTGATCATACTGTCTGTACCAGAAAAATCTGGCACTTGCAGATTCCTTTTCTTGCAGAACTCATGCAATGCGTGTGTGTGCATTTGCGGTGAAAACATGTCATGCTGAGCCATCATGGGGAGATATTGCTGTTGATACAAGTTGATCGCCAAATTTTCAACAAATCCAGGAGTAGCTGAACTGGTTTCTGGTGCAGCCTGGAGCCGTTTCTGTCAGGCTCAGGCCAAGCCGGAGGGAGAGATTGGGCCTGCATCGCTGGCCCTGCTGCTGGATGTGGGGACCTCAGTGCGGATTTCTGTTTTGACAGTTTCTCTTTCTGGTTCTTTGCCAAAGGCCTATGCGAATGGTTTGCCTAGTCAAGCTCAAAAGGCTTGGTTTCAGAATGGGTATCAGAAGCACCCAATGATTGAGAACTGTTTTATGGCAAAGAATGGAGTCAAGATCGCTATTTTCATTGGTCAAGTCCCCAGTTTGCTTGGGGTCATTCCCAAAATTTTGGACAACTTAGCTGCAGTAACTAGCTTTGATGATTCTGGTTTTCCAACATTTCTCCTTTGGGGCAGACTTGGCAGGCCCAGGCAGCCTTCCGCAGCGCGATGGCCGTTGGGGAATCTGCAAAGACCCGGCCAGAGGAGACGGCACCAGGCGACACGTTGTGAGTTGAGGAAACCAATGGAAAACTGCCTCAGTTGCAGACGGAGCCAGGTCAAGTCCTTCGTGCCCTCAAAAGAGCTGTTGGTCTAGTCCTCAAAGTGTTTTCTTGAGAGGGAACTTGTCAAGCAAAGAAAGTCTATTTGTGGGTTTGTCTCAAAGGGGATACTCAAAAAACATGTGCTTTTGAGGCGGAAGATGATGGTAAACGGTAGAGTTTTGGGATCCCAAAGTTGAGACAAACCCATATAGAACATGACTTGCTGGCTGAGTTCAATCTCCTTGTGAATTTGGGTGAATCTTCTCCTGGGTCACAGGTCCTTCTGTATATCGTGATCTAACAAAAGAGTTTCAAGCTGAGCTCAACAACCGGAGTTATTTGAACTGTTTCCTACTTTGTGTTGGTCTTGTCTTCATATGCTTGCTGGGGCTATTCATCGTTGAACTTGAGGTATGGGCTTGACCCAGATGCAGTGGAAGATGTATAAGCTTCTGAAAAACCGTGTAGAATTGGGACTGGGATGGCTTGCTTTTCGCCTGGATTCCAGACACGAGCCTCCGCGGACCAAAATGCTCTCAAAATCTGCTTTGTCAGCCAATGTGTCTCATTGAGTCTTGGAGAAGTTGCCGCTGTCGAGAATCCGTGTCCCTGTAAGGCCCAAAGTTCTTTTGGCTACCAGCATTAAAAAATTCAACATATTTCAACGAAGCTACGGTTGCAGTGCAAGCCGTGCAAGCCTACAGCTTGTGGTCATGAGAGGTGGTGTCTGTGTTTTTATGCAAGCCAGCAGCCAAAACGATGTTGAACAACCACTGCAAAGTGTAGCTGCAGCATCTGGCGATGACGACTGCTTCATTGATAAGTGCCTCAGATCTATTGACGTGTCAGTTCTGCTTGCAAGAATCGAACACCCAATGATTACGAGTTTTTCACAAGTGGCAGGTCCATAAATATGATTATAGTAATGATTTATTGATACTACTTGCATATATATAGGCATTATATAATTATCAATCACAATGATTTCGTACCAAAGGGAAAACTGTATAGATTATAAATTGGACAGGATCTTGACTCTCAACCTTTGTAGTGCTGAGGTCAAGTATGTGCCATCTCGTTGACCGTTGGTCTGTTCGTCAGGGACTTTTCAGACGTTTTTTTTCCAGAGAGATTGGAAGTCGTGATGACATCAGCAAGTGCAGGTTTTCTCATTTTTGATGAGATACCTGGCATCGTTTGGATCATTAGATTCTACGGATGATCAGCATTTGTATCCGATCCTTTTCCTTTTTCCCAGGTGGCCATATATGTCATTCTTCGTTCTCGTGGTCTTCGAGTGGTTTTGAGCGCCAGCCTCTTCGTGGCCTTCCTAGTTGCAACGCAGCTGTCGGTGAAGATCGTGGAGTCAAAGCCCTTCAATTGGAGGCGCCTCTTTTTTTGGCGCTGGGGTGCAGGCTTTTGGATCAAAATCGTATCCAAAACAGTGGCTGAAGATGTACTCAGTGTTAGTTAGTTACAGTGATATAGATTATATATCATATATGATCTCTATCTCTGATGGTGGCACGTTCCTCTCAAGTGCAAGATACATGAATTGGCTTGATCGTGCCTTTGCGGGTGCGGGTTTGCTGAGGGAAGTCGTCTGGGGTTTGGCTTGTCCTGTCCACTGCGGTGCATCGGGGTTACCCTACCTAGCTCTTGGACTTTTCATTGGATTCTCTTTCGGGGTAGGTGTAACTTTGGGCACCCTGTGATTTGCTATCATCTCAGCTACTCTCCTCCCCCTGCTGCTGACATCTCTCAAGGGTATCATCCATCAGCTCCTGCTGCCAACAACCTCAATCTCAGGGCCAGACTAAGGGGGTACTTGCCCCTTCATGAGCAACGGGCTTCGCGTTGAACTGCAAGCTCTTTCCAAGAAGGCAGATAGATTGCAGGTGGAGGTGGTAGAACTGGCAGAAGCCCTTGCTGACGTTTTACGTCCTGGACAGTTTGGTGATTGGGTTCTTGTGGACGATTCTTTTCCTCCTCTCCCTGATCCTGAGTTCAGAGAGCTTTTGGTGCTTCAGCGCTTCCACGGATTGGAAGACGGGTGTCCTGTGATTCAGCCTGAGCTGGTTAGATTGGCAGCCAGAACTTTGTCCTTCTCTCCTCAAAAGATTGTCAAGAGAGCTTCAGCTGCTTACGAGGCAGGCTTTTACGCCAAGATCGCCCTGAGCACCTCTACTCCATACACCAGAAATCCTGAGGCAGACAGCTCCAGACATCGTTTCTGGGTCGTGTTCTACAGGCATACTCCAGCCATCAACAGGAGACTGTCTAGCCGCGCCTGTCTGGACGTGGCGATCACTGTGGAGGAGGATTGTGTTTGGGAAGGTTTTGAGACGGCCACAGAACTGACCATCTTCTGCGCTGGGGCGGGATCTGTCGTCCCACAGTTGGAGAAATGGACAAGTCCGTGGTGAAGTGGGCGTTGGATGGAGACCCGTCTTTGCTGGTTTGGAGAGTTCCTGCCAACCTGCTTGAGTCGGGTCTGAGTGAGACTCAAATCTATGTTCTTCCTCTGATGTCGCGGCCTGGAGGAATGCTTTTGGCCGTGCCTCAAAAAGTTTTCTCAGAGGACATGCTTTTGGATGCAATGTTTCAAGAGGAGCCAGGACTGCTGGGTCATTCCAAAGAATTCAATGCCCAGCTGATGGTTGAGGAGGATATCGGTAGTGGAGCAGTGGATTTAGACTCCACTACTGATTTTTTTGGTTTTGGATGTGGCAGATGACGTTTTGGCCAACATGCGTGAGTATGACATTGTGACTGACTCGCACGAGGTCATAGTGCCCTATGCGGATTTCGAGCCGAATTATTGGCTGCAACCCGAGGGGATTTACTGCTACCTTCGGATGGCGACAAGACCCTGCCTTTTGGCTTGCTGTCAATAAAAGACCCCAAGACAAGACTGGTTCATGCACGTCACCAATCTGCCAAGGTTGACATGCCTGACATGTTGCGTGTTATAGAACTATTTTTTGGAGGTCTTCGACCACATCAAAAACTCTGGCCTTTTAGCGGCAGCACTTTGCGCTCACGCTTCAAACAGGTGCTACTGGCTTTGGGCTTACCTGTCACTTCATATGATGGGGCAAAGCCTATGGAATTAGCATCGATTCGTGCTGGTGCGGCGACTTGGTTGATGCAGGTCTTTGAGAGCGGAGACTTTCTGCAACGTAGAGGGCGCTGTGCCAACCGGAAAATGATGGATATTTATATCCAGGAAGTCACAGCTTTGGTCTACCTGCAGCGCATTCCAGCAGCTTCGAAAGAACGCGTTCTCCAAGTTGCTGATTCCTTCCTGCAGGTGCTTGACAAAGCTGAGGTGTTTATGCATGCCAAGATCCCTTTACGATCCTGGAACAAGTTATTCCAAGTGTGACAAAGACGTTTTACGTCAACGAGTGGGAAGGATGGGAAAACTATGATTTCTGCTGGGTGCTAACCACAAAGCACCAATGTGGCCTGGAGCTCAACAAGATCTGGAACACAGTGGCGCATGCACAGGTGGTG
>BGPT01000761.1:129187-163731 GCA_003297045.1 Symbiodinium sp. clade C Y103
AATGTGGCCTGGAGCTCAACAAGATCTGGAACACAGTGGCGCATGCACAGGTGGTGTCACACCCAACAGCTGTGAAAGACGCATAGCAGAGGATGGAAAGGACCGCCTGAAGTGATATATATATGATATAGTATTGTTTGATCTTAGTACCGGTCCTCCAAAACTTTGCGGATCCGGTCAGCAACTGCTAAGATATCATTAACTCTATAATCCGATACTCATTGGGCTTTTCTAACAGCATGTATCGGTCTGACGAAGTTCAAATGTAAGAGGACTTACGGCAGCTGTATCACTTCAGAAATACAGTGCTCTATTTGTTGCACTTACTACTTTTGTTTGGGTTAGGCACAGCATCCAGCAAAATTCCTTGGTATTTATTTGTGCATAAAGAGGTATCGGTACATGCAAACAGGATTTGTGTCCGGCTAGGTAGACTTGTTGCAGGTATCCTGGCTTGCTCACCACATTGCATTTTTCTTGTGTTGTGGTCGCTGTCTCTGTGTCACTCGGCCAGCAGTTTCTTTTTTCTATGCTTCTCAGCTTATCCTGTCAGGAGTTTGGCCACTAGATTCAGTCTGCATTATTGAAGATGACATCAAGTAGCCAATCCCACAATCACTTTAGCTTTGAACGCTGATAAAAAACCCACTATGTATCATATACTGTGAGTCTATAATCCACACATACATCTATGTCAAGTATCCATAGAGCACAGATTGACTACATAGATGCTGTTGGGCAGCTTTTGCAAGAAATAGATATACTCAGATAGACATGACAACTTTTGACCTTAAATGTGTGAGCTACGTTTGTGTGACTGCTCTTGTTGTGCTTGCCACGGTGCAATTGTCAAGCTGTGGGAAATAGGGATGCCGAAGGTCCTGAAGTCTGCAGGTATTGGACATGGAGAGGAGAGCCTCGCAAAATTTTTCCCTGGTCCATTCCCCTCCTGCGCTGGGTGAAGAAGCTTGCTGGCAAGATGTGCAAGCTGTGCGAATTGCGTTTGCATCAGCAGGTCACAAAGACCAAAAAAACCACAAAGCCTCAAAAATACAGAGATCCCAGAGGGCTTTGCCAATCGGAGATTTTGTGCTCAGCTATAAACCGACATTTTTTGCACCCAGTGGGCAACTTATGGCAACATCCATCATTGGGAGCTTATGCTTTGCTTTCTTTCTTCTGGTCTTTGCTTGAAGCAGCGATACAGACGCCCGCCTGAGGACAGTTGTTCCAGTGGCGATTAGTCAACCCATCTCAGCGCCTCAACCAAAATGCTGGCAACCACGAGTTTCACATCCATTTCATGCATTGTTGAAGTTAGGCCTTTTCAGAGTCCAAGTCCGAACCAGAGACAAAGAGATGTCACAATTGGTGTTCTGCAGAGGTGGTTTTCAACAACAAAGCCATGGTCTATGCTGGTGCTGGTGTTTGCGCCGTCATTGGGACGCTTTCTCCTGTTTGTACAGCAGTCATCTCTAGTTGTTGCGGCAGACGGCTGACAGTGCCTTGGTTTGGCAAAAGAAGTGGTGGGAAGGCGATTGAATCGAAGTTTCACAAAACTCGCGGCAATGGTTTATTTTTAGTGTGTGTGTGTGTGTCTCACTCTCTATGTATATGCTATGCTATATATACATCACATAGCTGTACATATAATAATTATTTGGTTGTTTTTGTAAGCATACGGGAATGGTAAGGATAGAAACGTGATGAGAATCTGCTGTAGCTGCTTGAGGAGTTGGACTTTGACTTCACGTGCGCTTCCCGCTGAGGTTTTGTCCTGGGGAGGTGTAATCATCGCATTCTTCGGTGCATTGGTGATCTCCTGGGGCGAAGTGTCTTCAGTCCAGGTCTCGTTGTGAAACGAGAAAACAATGAAGACAAACTGGTTGGTTCGTGTGGTTCGTGCCTCCTGGTTAGGCTTGTTGATGATTTTGATAATGATACTGTGAATCAATACTCCAAATTGCCTGAAGGTCAGTGATTCATTTTCACATGCAAGGCGATTGCTGCACTTGCAAGACCCCTCTGGCTCAGGGGGCGTATTCTACTTGCTGTGGCCACTTCACAGTGGTAGCTACGGAGCCTTGTTATGACACAGGGCACCGCGACTTCTGATGCTGGCAGCACGTCGGCGCTTCAGCGAGAAAGAGATCCACCACCTGCTTTTGATGGGAAGAATCCTGATGAGCTTAGAAGATACTTGCGAGATCTCAAGCTTTGGAGGTGGGAGACAGACACTCCAAAGGTGAAACATGCAGTGAAGATGCTTCGTCAATTGACTGGCCCTGCTCGGGCCGCAGCGGATGAGTTGTCCGTAGAGACCTTGATGACTGAGGAGACCTACGGTGCGATCATGGACGAGGGGGACTCGGACATAGAGCAGCACGTGTATCTTGCTGATGGAGATTTAGATCAGATCTTTGATGAAGATGATGTCCATGCAGCTTTGGCGACATATCAGCAGGTGAGGAAGGCAATTAGAGACCAGAAGACAGCGCGTGGCTTCAAAAGTGGAAAGTCCTTTGGCAAGGGCTATGGCACGAAAGTGAACAACTACGGTGGCAAGCTGCAGTTCGGCCAGACTGGAACCAAAGTGCACATAGAGTCCCTGAAGTTGCGGACTCGCTGTGCCAGATGTGGCATGGTAGGCCACTGGGCCAAGGAGTGTTCGAACCAGCCTGACGATTATGCAAAGCGACGTCAGGAATCCAACTCTGCGCCATCAGCCGCTTCGTCAAGTGCAAAAATGAGCAGCAGCATGAGTGGCAAGTCAGGTTTTGTGCACTTAGGCAGTGATGGTGCAAGCATGATGTGTATCAGTAGTTGCACAACCAGTTTCTTGCCATGGGATCCAATTTCACTTTCATGCACTTGCCCTACTTCCAGTTCTATGTCTCCTACATCCTCCAGCCTTTGCATGCATGTTCCATGTTCATCCAACTTTTTGGGAAAAGATGGTTTGAATGGTGATGCGGTGCAGTTTTGTGGAGTCACGACACATGGTGCTTTTGGTTTAGTCGATACAGCTGCACAATCTGGTTTGATTGGCATGGGAGCACTGCATCGGTTGAACGAGTCTTTGCGTGAGCATGGTTTGAAAGTTCGTTGGACCAATAAGGTTGGAAATGCGAGAGGTGTAGGAGGAGAAGCAAAGTGTCAAGGAGTGGTTGAGATTCCAATGGGGGTAGGTGGAGTTTGCGGAGTTTTGGAAGCTACAGTTGTTCAAGAGGATGTACCATTGCTGTTGCCAGTGAGGTTGCTTAGGGATTTGAAGGCTGTGGTAGATTTTTCGAGAGATCAGTTGGTTTTGAAGAAGTTTGGAGCAGAGTCAATGATGAGTACGTTGCCTTCTGGTCATGTGGCAGTATCTATCACAGATTTTGGTCATGGTGGATGGCAACTTCCAATTGAGGCTAAGGCGAAGGGTTTGATGGAGAGCGACTTTCTTTTGCGACCATCCGAAGCTATGAGGAACTCAGTCCTGATATCCCACGAGATCCCCTCGCTGTGTCCTTTCGTTGCTCTCGCTAGCCATGAACTTGCTCGCTCAACTCACGAGGATGAATCAACAGAAGGACGCAGAAATGACTGCGCCGGCAGATGCCAGTGGGGAGGTGAGAAACCCACGGGCGCTTCTGTCTTGGCGCAAAGTGGCCTCCAAGATCCGCGAGCTGATCCAGATGTTCGACAGTCGAGAGCCATCAGGGCTGGCGGTCTTGCCAGACGGTGGATATTCCTATGGATGGTTGCCGCCTCACAGTTCACAGGAGCCTATGGTGCCACCTTTGCCGAGCTTTCAAGGGCCTTCCACCACACAAGAGATGCGTGCTTTGCAGATTCAGTCTGGGGTGAGACTTCCACCGCGCAAGAGTCAGATCCCTCCCAAGATGTCTGCGGCAGTGTGCACTCACCCGGCCAAGTCGTTGATTGGGGCGGGAAACCAGCATCAGAAGGAGGTGTGGTGTGGAGATTGCCACGCCAGATGGAAGGTGGAGACCACCGTGCGCACACCAGGTCCAGCTCCGAAGTCTGCACCAAGGACCCCAGTGCAAACTACTCCGACATCCCTGAGAATGTCTCTGGAGAGCCCTACGTTGTCCCCACCGACGAGCTCTATGGGAACGGCCGCAACGCCGAATGTCAAGATGGCCATCCGGTGCAAGTGCAATGTACCGGCAGAGCGGATGACGGTGAAGAAGGAGGGGCCAACGAAGGGACGGCACTTCTTCAAATGCCACAGCCGGGTCTGCGACTTCTTCCAATGGGACCCGGAGGAGATCAGGCAGCTGCAGGAGGTGATGGCCTCCAAGTCAGCCAAGAGGGAGCCAGAAGTGAGCCCCGAGGTTTGCAAGCTGAAGGAAGCGCTGGAAATGGAACGCAAGAAGGTTGCAGACGAGAAGGCCGCCCTGCTGATGAATCAGCAGTTAGCAGAACAGAGCAATCAAGAGAGGCTGCAAGAGATGATGGCTCAGGCAAACCAACGCCATCAGGAGCTCCTGGAGGAGAACACCAAGCACAACGAGACCCTGTTGCTGGAGTCAAATCAGCAGCACGAGCGATTGATGGAAGTGAGCAACATGGCATACAAGAGTCATGTAGACCAGCTGCAGCATCAAGTATGTTGGCTCACGACTCTAGTGGGGGAGGAGCGGATTCAAGAGGTGATGAGCAACCCGCAGAAGTATGCCGAGGCTTCCATACAGGCACAGCAGTTGAAGGCAGAGATGCATGCTGCGCAGGGTGGGCAGCAATGAAGCGCAGTGAGGAGCAGGGATACCTTTCCCTTGAAGATATGAGCCAACTGAAAAGGAACGCCCCCTGGGTCTGTCAGGTAGACGGCGAGCGGGCCAAGATGAATGTTAGGAGAATTCAGTTGGAGGATAGGGACAAAGAGGATGGACAAAAACGAATTCAGATGCACTTTTGGATCCAGGACGATGATGGCTGGAAGTATCAACAAGGCATTTTGCCTTGGGACTGTGGCGCCAGTCCAGTGGTGGTGTCGCTTCTGGAGTTTCTTCCGGAGGAGGACTACATGGATGAGGTGGACTGTGGACTCAGTCGCAGCAGCAGAAAAAGGTTGAGAAAGGAGCTCAACAAGCTCGTGGTGTCCGAGCTGTATTCCCAGCCGAGAGTGGCCAAACAAGCGGCAGAGGAGGGTATGGTGTCAGGTTCCTCATATGATCTGCTGACCGGTTTCGACCTCTCAACCAAGCAAGATCGACTCCGCTGCTGGCGACGCCTTCAACAAGAAAGTCCAGACCTTTTGGTGATTTGCCCACCATGCGGTCCATTTTCGCCATTGCAGAATTTGAACTACAGCAAAATGAACGTCTCCAAAGCGATGGCGATCGTTGGAGAAGGCTTGGAACACTTGGAGTTTGCAATGGATGTGTACCAGTGGCAAGTGCTGAGAGGCAAAATTGCTCTATTCGAGCACCCAGCGCCATCCAAGGCGTGGGACGAGGAGTGCGTTGCAGAAGGTTTTGCAACTACCTGGCGTGGAGAGGGTCAGGGCAGATCAATGTGAATTTGGATTGAGATCGAGACCGGAGGAGAATCTCAATCGCAAGCCAACCGACTTCATGGTGAACAGCAGGGCAATGGCACAGCGTTTGGCCGTGAGATGTCAAGGACAACATGAGCACCAAGAACTCATCAGCGGCCGAGCAAAGAGAGCAGAAGAGTATCCACCAGCTCTGTGCAAAGCCATGTTGGAGGGCCTGAAGCAGGAGTGGAAAGAAGGGCGTCAAGCAGTTTTCATAGGAAATGTGGAGGATGCAGAAGAGGATGATGGAGGTGGTGATATTGAAGATGCCCTAGAAAGAATGTATGATCGAGAAGCACAAGAGGGTGCTGGCCCAGCTAGAGCCAGACCAGTGCCAGAGGATTCAGAGGAGAGCGATGGAGAGGGCCGTTCAGGACAAGTTCCACGAGGTGTGTCAAGACAAGACAAGGCGTTGATCAGAAAGCTGCATGTCAATTTAGGACATCCTAGCAAGGAAGACTTTGCCAGGGCATTGCGAATGAGTAGGGCAAGAGAGGAGGTGTGGCGCTACGTCAAGGATGAGTTCTCTTGCGATGTTTGCAAATCGAAGGTTCTTCCAAAGCCAGCACGTCCATCAACAATACCAAAGCATTATGAAACATGCAAGACAGTGGGTGTGGACGTGGTGTACATGCCCAGTCAAGATCCCAACAAAAACATTCCAGTTCTCAATGTGATCGATTGGGCTTCATGCTACCAAACACTGGAACCTTTGGAAAATACATCATCCAAAACTGTGTGGTTAGCATTTCAAAGATCGTGGTGCAGAACTTTTGGAAGTCCGCAGATTGTTGTAGTGGATCAGGGCACGGAGTTTCAGAAGGACTTCGCTGAAAGAGCCAGTCAAGCGGGATCTCTCATCCGCACGATTGGAGCTCGTGCTCCCTGGCAACAAGGGAGGACTGAAAGGCACGGAGGCATTGCGAAAGGAGTGTTGGAGAAGGTGTTGGATCAAGTTGGGCCAGTAGATGTAGAAGAATGGAAGATGTGCGTGTATGCAGTGGAGCAGGCCAAGAATCGGCTTTTCAACAAAAGTGGCTTTTCTCCGGCTCAACGCCAACTTGGAGCAAACATCAGGATGCCGGGCTCTTTAGCGAGTGAAGACCCCTATGATGCAGCACTGATGAGGGGGACGGCATCACAGGAAATGCAAAGAACTCTTCAAATCAAGGAGACCGCCATGGAGGCGTTCATTCGCCACACTACTGAGGAGTCAATCCGAAGAGCAGCCAAAGCTAGATCAAGACCACACCAAGAGTTTCAAAAAGGAGAAGTTGTCTTTGTTTTCCGAAAGCCTCTTCCCCGAAAGAATGTGCAGGTGAATCGGGAAGGGAGAAGGGCAACGTGGGTTGGTCCTGGAGTAGTGATCTTGCCGGAGGGTGCAAACGTTTGGATTTCAATGCGAGGTGAGTTATGGAAGTGTGCCAGAGAACAGGTGAGATCAGCGACACCTCAAGAAGAAGAAGCATATGGTTTGTTGAGAGACGAAATGGAGGAGCTCCAGCATGAGATTTCACGCAAGGCGAGCAAAAGAGGTTTCAAAGACATCACTAAGTGGGATGTCCCAGGAGAAGATGAGGAAGATCCAATGGAGGGTCCAGACACCCAGCCACCAGAGCAAAGGCGGAGGATTGATCAAGGAGGAGGATCAATTCAAGAGAGCTCTGATAGCTCCAGCTCATCCACATCTTCTTCAAGCTCGAGTGCACCCAGTGAGGACGGTCACCCTCATCGGGGATCCGAGACTCCTGGAGGTCCTGGTGACGCCAACCACCCGGAAGGAGGGGGGTTCGGGCATCCCAGTGCGGATAACCGCGGACAGTGTGCCGAGGTGAAGGCTCAAGGTGAGACCGGGCTGGAACCTCCTGCCACTGCTCCGACCAGTGCCCGAGCGAGTGCAAGTGCCACAGAAGGCAATGTGGAGCAGCAGTCCTTAGGGTATGGACGAATGAGGAGACACGACACATCAGGTCGGATCAAGCCATACAACTCCACTATGTGGACGATTTCCACTGATGATGATATAAGAGAGGTGCAGGCCACAGAGGACTACTGGGAGTTTGTGGAGGAGGAAAAGATGCTGATTAGACATCATGTGACTCCCAGGCGAGGGCCGTTTCGTCCAAAATCATCAAGAGGATGTCCAGTTCATCCCAAGCACCTAGATCTGGCCGCATGGCGATATCAAGAGTTTGAGGATGGCACCTTTAAATGCCTATGAAACTGGTGGAAAGCAGAGAAGGAGAACAGTGGTCCTCAATGTTTTTGGACAGGTTTTACGCAGTTCAGGCTGAAATCAAAAGCAGGCGCTGAGTTGGTGGACCTCAGCCTTGTGGCTTCAAAATCCTCAGATGAAGTACATGAGAAAGACATCAGTTCTGAGGAGTGGCCCGAATGGCAAGTCGCCGATGGCGAAGAGTGGGCCAAAGTGGCAAGCACAAATGCGGTGAAGGCACTCAGTGTGGAGGAGTCCACGGATGTGGAACAGCAGCTGAAGGAAGCTGGCAGGGCCCAGCGAATCATGCCTTCCAGAATGGTCAGGCGTTGGAAGCCAGCAGAACTTCCTGGAGAACCACCAAGTAGAAAGAGCCGGTGGTGCGTGCGAGGAGACAAAGACCCCGATCTCATGATGCTTGAAAGATATGCACCAACTGCAACAACTGCAGTGATCTCCATCGCCATCCAAACGGCGGCATCTCTTGGGTTTCGAGGAGCAGTAGGAGATCTCAAGAATGCATTCATGCAGTCGGACCGATTAGTCCGACCTGAAGGTCGCATTTTCTGCAGGCAGCCACGTGGAGGACTTCCAGGTTTGAATCCAGCACAACTGATTGAGGTGCTAGCCGGTGCCTATGGCTTGGGGGATGCTCCAGCTCATTGGCGTCGTTCTTTGCGAAAAGTTTTGCTGGAGTTAGGCTACATGCAGTCTAGCATGGATCCATGTTTGTTCAAAGTGTTCGAGGGTTCCAAGCTTGCGGGTCTCTTGATTGTGGAAGTGGACGATATCTTGTCGTTTGGGAATGCGTTCCACTATGAACTCATGGAAAAGCTGCAGCAACGTTTCAAGTTTGGAAAGTTCAAGTACTTTGACCAGGAGGCTGAAGGTATTGGTTTCAATGGAAGGAGGATCAGGTTGAAAGATGGTGTGTATTTGGTAGATATGCAGAAGTTTGTTGAAGAAAGCTTGAATGAAGTTCCACTAGCCGTAGGAAGGGCCAAGGAGAAAGAAGCAGAGGCCACTGCAGAAGAGAAGTCACTGACCCGCGCAGGCATTGGCTCACTTACTTGGGCAGCTAAGGAGGGAAGGCCAGATTGCGCAGCTGCCGCGAGTATCATTGCCAGTTGTCTGGCCAAGCTCAAGGTTCAGGACATTTTAGACCTGAACAAGACAATCCGTGAGGTGAAGAAAGATGCGAGCTTGTGTTTGCGGATTCAACCAATTTCTCTGCAGAGACTTCAATGGGGAGTCATCACAGATGCCTCCTATGCAAATACTTCAGGATGTGGCTCACAAGGTGCTTTTGGAGTGATTTGCTTTGATGAGGATGTGACCAAGAAGGGTCATGGGAAGGCAAACCTCATCTATTGGAGGTCTGGAAGAATCCATCGAGTGGTGAACTCGACTCTGGCTGCAGAGACTCAATCGTTATCGAGAGGTTTGGCTGAGCTGGCATGGACCATCACGGTTTTCAATGATCTGATCACGCCCAACTTTGATCTTCGATTGTGGCAGGAGGCAGCAAAGAGTCAAAGACTTCATGCATTGGCAAAAGATTCTACAGATGAAAGATTGAAGAACAGCCTATGCGTAGTGGATGCCAAGTCCCTCTATGACCACTTGGCCAAGGACACCATCGGAGTGACGGAAGATAAGCGCACGGCGATTGAGATGCAAGTGATCCGGCAGTCCATGTGTGAGACGGGCGCGACAGTGCGGTGGGTACCTCATCCAATGATGATCATGGATGCACTCACCAAGCGTTCAGGCAACTTAGTACCCCTCAAAGAGATGTTGGGAAGCGGCTGTCTGAATATCATTGACACTTCAGGCAAAGAAAATTCATGTCAGTTTGTGAATCAATACTCCAAATTGCCTGAAGGTCAGTGATTCATTTTCACATGCAAGGCGATTGCTGCACTTGCAAGACCCCTCTGGCTCAGGGGGCGTATGTGGCCACTTCACAGACACAGACTTTGGCATATTTTTCAGATCAAAACCCATCAGCGAGAGGCTGTGAGAGGCATCAAAACTGCGCAGAGTTGCTTTAGGTCGGAGAGGCCAAACACAAGTCTCGCATCATTGAGGCAAGGATACGTGCCGACCAGAGTCAAGTGAATTGGGTTTGTCTGAGGATGGGGCAACCCGAGTATGGTGTAATACTATGATAATTTTGCAGTAACATGGTCAGTTTGGGTTGTACACCATTTCGGGCAAACACAAGAAATCGTGGTTTCGACTCTGTATTTGACTGGCAGGGACTTATCTACGCCTTTGCCTCCTTGTCTGGCCGCTGTGCAAAGATAGTGATTCTGGATTACATGATGGTGGAATACTCAGTGCGGTTGCAGTCAACACTAGAGCTCCTGAGAATCACTCCACATGTCGGATTAGCGGACTGATGACAGATTGTTGCCAATTGACCATAGATCTGTTTTGAATCACCCATTGGATGAATTTCGAAGATGCCGTATTGGACTACAAAGTGCACTTGGTTGCATCGAAAATGCAAAGCATCCTTAGCCTACTACATCGGACTCTGTGATGGTTTCCGGGCGAAGTTTGGAGTTTTGGGTGTTGGTAGTCATTGCCCAGCAGTTTCCATTGGGATCCATTATGACTTTCCGGTACTTTCTGGACTCAGTTGAGGCCCCGCTAGCTTATGCCAGAGATATGGACGCAGAAGAGGAGCCGCTGTCAGTGATCCACGTTTTGGGCCTGAAACTTGACCCAGATCCAGTGAGCTTTTCAGTGAACCCATTGAAGATAGTGGATTGCAAGTGGATCAAGGACACTCGGAGACGTGGCTTGACACAACTATACCACTTGCAACTGAGGACGTATCCCTGGGGTGCGGTGCTTTCGCTGGCATATGCACTGACTTGGGGTGGCGAGAGTCCTCAGAACCCCGGCTTGTTAACATTCCGTGATGTTTGTCTCTCCTTAATGTTATTAATCTTGTTATTGTCAATTGAAATGTGTGCAACTCATTTAGTGTCAGGAAGGCATGGGAACAGCTGACTCCTGAACTATGTGGCTACATTGCGATGTCTTGCTCTTTTGCCCTCGCGCTCAATTTCTTGGGCACTTTTGTCCCTTAGCAGCACAATACCATCAGCTTCCGGGCACTGGTCTAGCTGCCCTGTGCAACCGACAGGCACCGGAAATTGATGCTCCACTTCATTCAAAGGCAATAGCTTGCAAAGTCATGTAGAGTTGGGTTTCGAATGCTTTTGATGGTGTAACACATAAAGCTCCGGCAAGGTCTGTCTTACTTCAATTGGTTTCAAATGTTTGTGATCTTCCCTCATATTTGGAATTATGGTCCATAACAGCTTCTATTTTCAGGGTGACTGAAACCACTTTTTACCAAGAAAGTCCAAAAAACAACAAAGACTTTCTCCAGGCTTTGCACGACTTGGGTGCCAGTGCTCAACAGATCGTGGGTAAGTCGCGCGCCCAGTGGTCCCATCCGATATTCCGATGACGAATGGTAACAGCTGTGAGGCTCAACACCATTTGCCTGGCATCCATATCAGTTGCCTTTCTGGGAGAACATCTTCCAGTCATGGTGGTGCTGGGAAGTGCTCTCGTTCCTCGGCTGGCATTTATGCACTCCATGCCAACTGAGTTTCTTTGACAAAAGAGTACCTCAAATCCAATGGCGTATGATTTTGAATGTTGCCCTATTGAAATCACCATGATGCGGCAGACCCACCATTTTTTGGACGCACATGTGCCATCCAAGACATGGTTGCCATGGTCGCCATATTCGAGGTGCTCGGAGGCGTTGCCATCTTTGAGCGCGGGCAGCATGAAAGTGGAGAGGATTCGGTGGAGACCTCAGCATCTTTGGCTTCGACCTTGAGGTCCAGGTATGGATGGTACAACGATTGATCGATTTTCACTCCAAGAAATGAATGGATTTAAATGGATGGCGTTTTTTGATCCTAAGAATGAATGATCAATTAATTGCAGGTCCTTCTCCAGTGGCTTGACACATTCCCAAGAGTTGCTGACAGTTTTTTCAATCTGGCCCTAGGATAGTGACAGTGATTTCGAAGAAAGCCTCGAACCCATCAAGCCTTGAAAAGGCCCTGGGCTTGATGTTCAGACTTTCACAGGCCAGATGAACGTTATTTCTTGATGATTGATGCGTGTTTCCTTTGAGGCGCATCAAGAGACCAAAGCCTGTCTCGCTTCAAAATCAACAAAGAGTCGATGATGGAAATCATCGACAATGTGTATGCAAATACATACACGTTGCAATTGACGGAGTGGTACTTTTGTACTTTGACTTGAGCCACTTTCAAATCTACGTAGTTCTGCAAAAGCACAAAGTTGCTTTTGGCGTATGCATTGATTGTGCAATCGTTTAAAAGCGAGAAGTGAAAGTGTCAGACATGCATGCATGCACGCATGCATGTGAGGCCCAGCACTTGCTTCGTTCGCCATGTATGAATTACGTTCCTTTGTCAATCATGGCTGGTATCGCTGACAAGTCAGACACACAAAAGCCACGGTCACACCAACTGTCAACAACACTGATGGCTATTGGAAGCAGAATGGAGAACCGCCTTATATATTGTTCCAGCAATCAAATGCCTAGTGTAGTTTGAAACTGCAGAAACATACACTTCTAAGCCAGATGTCAGCATCATGCACTGCAATGCCCTGCAAGAGTGACCATGCAGGCCATGTGCAGCTGTCGTCAAATGGTATGTAGAATAAATTCTGCAACTCTGTTTGCTTTTCCTCTGCTTCCTAGTATCCTAAACTGGAAGGTCCTATAATGATTTGTTTTTGTCCGAGGAATACCTACTATCCATCATACACGCTCCATTTGGTGTTGTTTTTGACTCCATTATTATTTTCGACCATTTTCGATTTATAACGGCCATAGTTTGGGGGCCCACCCCAAGCAACTAAAAGAATGCAGATAGTTCAAAGGCTTGCTTGCATCATCTTTGATCATAGAATGTCCACAGCTTGCGGGATTCCACACCATTTACACAGGCAACACATGACAAGACCATGTACACATACATAAACCAACTATCAATATCCATTCATATCCCCAATATATCCCAGGATTGTTCTGCAGGAAAAGGCGAGATTTGATGATAACCGCTGGTCTTTCCAAGTCTTTCCCAGAAAAACATTCCTGAAATCATTCTATTGACTATCTACATATGTTGGTTAGGTTTATCAAGGTCCATTCCATTCATATCCTCAATACAAACCGATTATTGTTGCTGAAATTCCCTCATGCTTGGTTGATAATCCATGACATTTCCCAAATTCCCTTTGAACATTATATACCATGCAATTGCTGTACATTTTGGTTAGTTGTCAGTATTAATCCCATAATATTGGGATTGATACAAGTTATAAGTTATGTAATTGACATTTCGCCAATATTAATCATCAGTACTTCCGATTGATAATTTTAACCACAGAGTATAGTTAATCATGGTCCACTAGTACTGATGGTTGATAGTTAGTATTTATGATCGATGCTGATACTGATAAATTCAATCAGTATTCACCCCATTAATATTATCACTCTTCCCTGGCCCCTGTAAAGCCCTATAGCTTAATCAACCATTTTTATATTTCCCATGGATGAATCTTAAACATATGAACCTATCATCATTATAGTGCATAATCAGCAATATTGACCCCACATATTAATTCCACATTTTCCATCGGTTCATCCTTTCTCTTTCTGTTTCAGGTCCACTCTGCCCGTGGCCCGCGGGACCGCCCGGCCTCAGCACCGGGGGCGGGGTTGAGCGGCCGCCGGCCAAGACGACGGGCCTCCACCGGCTTCGAGGGCCACGCCCGGGGCGAGGAGGCCGGGGTCTGGAAGAGGCATTGTCAATGGGGAAATATGGGAAAGAAGAAGATGATGATGATGATGATGATGATGATGATGGTGATTTGTTGGATTTTGGGATACCCTTATTCTTGGAACCCTTTGTTGCTCAGGTTTGTCTTGGCAGGCATTCCTGGACAATCATAGATGTTCAGACTTGCATCTAAAGTAGACACCCCAGACGTAATTCTATTGTTGCGGTTGTTTATGGATTCCATCTCTAATGGAAAGTCAAAACATTGTCCAAATTTCCTGATGCGATCTGAGGTCTAAGGTTCGTGCGCAGTGAGATGCACTTGCTCTATTCTTGTGAATTCCAGCAATGGAAGTAGGGAGTTCCAACACTAAGTTTAGCTGGCAAGCTGCGCCTTTTATCCATTGATGTCAACCCCCGGATTAATAAACCTCTTGGCTATTTGATTATAGGGGTTCCCATTGTAGTAGCACATTGGAACAGATGGTCACTATTTGGGGGACGCCCGCGGTCCTTAATCAACCAGGGCTGATTTAATCTGGGGTTGACACTGGCGGTGTAGCTTCACTGGTTGCGACCTGGGAGGATGTAAGAGATGCTGACACTGCAGACACAGAGGTGCTGGCAGTGCAGGCAGAGCTCTGGAGAGAGCTTGACAACTCTTGAAGAGCAGAAACGGAGCAATTGAGTAAAATTGAAACAACAACACCAACAGCAACAGCAGCAGCAACAATAACAACAGACACAAACATAGACTGAGATAGTGACTGCAATAATGGAAAATGTTTCAGAGATACTTGTTCCGGACTCTCGGTGGGGTGGCCTTGGAGCGGTTTCTGAGTGTGCTGGAAGTGCATTTCAAGCAAAAATATCTGGAGAACATCTCTCTTATCCAAGTTGGATTGACAGGGAAGTGCAAAGCGGCGAGTGAAGTTTGTGGAGGTGTCCTGGAGGGAAATGGATTGGGTGATGTTATCATGTAAGATGTGCGTCAGACCTAGTGCGGAATCCTAGAAACATGAACTCGTCAGCTCCCCTCGACCTCGGTAGACTTCATGCTCCCCAGGGCGCATCCAACTTTGCACCGCGCGGCAGTGCACAACAAGCTGCCCGCTTCGTGGGATGCTCAAAAATATCAAGAATCTGCTGAAACAGATGACAGATATGGGGTGGTTGGGGTACAACTTGTTGTAATTTCCGCCCATCCTGTGGTGGAATCTGTGATAAGTGATAAGCTGCGATAAGGCTCGACAACAGTGCCAGCATCGATTGCAAGTGGCCACCACGCAGGGCTCACAGCGTAGTGAAAGCCTGGCTATCAACCTGTAAAGACTGTAAAGGTTTGCGTGAGACAAATAAGACATAGCGTGCCGGAAAATCAATCCTTTATAGATTCAATTTTACCATTTCAATGCCATTTTGTAGGGGATTTGGATAGATTCATGATCCGTCCCCCTCTACAGTGGTTGATTCTGCCGAATTTTGAGGCTGCGAAGAGGTGACCGCCTGTCACCTCGCTCAGCCAAACTCTATCGCCCATCCTCGGCACAGGCCATGGAAACTTTGAATGCGCCTGCTTTAGACGGTGAAATCTTTACACAAGCGAAACACTCTCGGTGCAGGTGAACTTCCAGCGAAGCCCCGTTGGAAATCTCCAAGTGCTATATCCTCCAACAACGGAGGTGCGCCAGAGCTTTGCAAGTGCGACCGAATGGCTTGAGCACGGCTATCTTCTATGTCAAGAAACAATTGTGTCTAATTTTGACCCACAGCCATTTGTTTTCTCCGCTGAGCCGTTTTTAGCTGCCATGGTCATACATTTCATTCTGAACGGCAACCTTTGGGCGCTTTCAGGTTCTCTCGATGGTAAGGCAGGGTGTGGGGGGGGAATTCAGCATCAGGCTTGTACCTGTGGTTTTTGTGTGTTTTTGTAGGTTTTGTCCTGTCTCGTGAGGAAATTCGACGAAGAGGAGCCTGAAGTTGATCAAGAGGCCGGAGTCAAAAGATTAGATCGGTGTACGATTGCTACAGGGCAATGTCTATACACACAAAACTCCAGAGCCCCTTTTCATTCTCGTTTTGCGATTACGTTGCGAAATTTGAAGTAAATCCCTTGAACCCGTCTCATGTGGTTTTGGGCGCACGAATTTGTGCAATGTATCAGGCTTTAGCAGAGCAAGCTGCCGAGGCTGGCACAGAGTCGTGATGTTTTTGATCCAGAGTGGGCAGTGTTCAAAACCCCTCTTGGATATTCTTAGATTATCATACAGTCAAATATTGATTGGGGCTTTGCTATCCAATTATCCAATGTTATCTAATTGGGGATGATCAGCATCTACCATGGGAAATCAGTGCGGAAAGCTCTTTAAGTCATCTTGGCCCGGTTGTCCAGGCTGAAGCGGAGGAGACTCCAACCGAAACCGCCTCCACCGGTGGTGGTGTGCAGGTGCAGTGTGTGGCATGCCTTGTGCGGTCAGTGACATGGAGCTCACAACATTTGATATGGCTTGCTGTGCGCCAGGATCTGGATATCCATTTGCGGAATATCTGGTTCATGTACCAGGAGCAGGAGGACCCTTTCGGCTCCTTCAGCTCCGAGCTTGGTTTGCCACAACAGCATAGGGTCATCCTAGGTCATCCTGGGTCATCCTGGGCCAGGAAGCAGCAGACGAGAAAGACAAAGCGCTTTTACACGCTCTGTCAGAAACTGAGCAACTTTTGCGGAATCAACATCTTTGGGTTAGTTTTTCGATGTTTTTCGCTGATTCTAGCACAGCCTATTTTCTCAATTGGTTCACCTCCCTATACACAGACACTGCCACGAGCAGTTTCGGGCTCACAGAGATTAAAGAAGATGAGATTAGTGTCATGGTCGTGTTGTATCAGCGTGCACTTGTCTTGCCTTTTTCCCCCCTCTGTTCAAGTTCGTTTACCATAGTGCCAGATGCTTCTCCTTTATTCTTTCGCTCGTTTCGAGCCAGTAGATGTATTTTCTGCACTGTTAAATACCTGCCACTATCTACCAAGTAACAGCCGCTGAAGATGGCGCATCATGAAGCAAAGCTGCAGAATGTGTCATACCAATCATACCTTCCCTCGCCCCGAAAATCTCATGACACCACTGGCAGAGACACCACCACTGACAGGCGAGGACCGGATCAGGAGGACAGGGAAGAAGCCTTGTTGATCCTTGGCAGAAACTTCCACCAGCTGAATCGGAAGAAGCCATAAGTTGGCCACAAGCAACTGAAGAACAGCAACTGAAAAACGACAGCGAAGTGGAAGTTGCCTTTGGCCCATTGGCCAAGGACAGCCACAGAGTTTGCCTTTTTGACTCATTTCCACTGAGCGTGGGAGCCTTGGGGCTGAGGAACGAGATGAAGCTTCTAAAGACAGGGGAGGACCCGAGGGATTGCAGAAACATGGAAATGTTGCCGCTCCGAAACTGCGATCTGTTTCACTGCAAAGTCCACTGCCTGATTGTTGTACCATGTTACACCTGGCCTGTAGGATGCCATTGCTTTCTTCGCAAAGCATGGAGATCAGTCAGACCTACAGGTGGGGAATCAATGGCTTTGACCTGGAACGAACCTGAGTGTACCTGTGTACCTGGTAGGTGATCCACTGTGTGTCGGCACATGTTGAAGAGGGCAAGTTTCGGCCCTATGATTTGATTGTGGTGGACGAGAAGGACAGGTGCATTTGATGTTTCATGTTCATGGTAGTTAGATTAGATGGTGTCTTGATGTATTTCAATGCGTTTTCTGGGTACATAGTCTTCAGATGGTTGAAACCAGTTGAATCATTTGAAGAATTCAGGCTTTCGATTTGTGGGAACTTGCCACTTGTCGTTTGTGGTAGGAGAAAGGGAACGAATACTTCATGATCTCGCCTAAGGGCATCGTCCATGTTTCTCCTGGGAAGCAGTCTGAGCACACGACTCTGACCAGCTGGCAACTTGCTGGAATTGAGAACAGCTCTCTGCCCGGTTTTGGGTTTGAAGGAAGGTGTATGGTCAGTATGGTTGATTGGAAGGGCACTTGAATGAGGCTTGTTTTCACCAAAGAAAACACATGGCTGCTTAACTGATGCACACTGCGCTTCTTGTGACTGGCCATCCTGAATTGGTGTGCATTGATGATTTCCATTGATCACGGCATGTGTCTGCAACTGAGGATGCATCAAGTAATGATCTTCACAGCAGCTTTGGTGCAACTTTATCGGGGTCGAACTTGCAATCAGCGATCAAAGCCTTTGTTTGTAGATGAGCTGTGCAACCACCCTGTTGATTGAAGATTTTTATTGTGTTATGCTATTCAATATTAATGGGGATTGTCACAATGCATGAGCTGAGAAATCTTATTAACCGACAGTGCTCAGATGTCAGTGGTGTTTCTGAGGTCCTGGTCTCAATGTCATTCTTCCGGAACTATTTGACAGGACTGTGCCTGCATCCCACTTTTTGCCTTGTACTTGGTGGAGCTGCTGGAACTTTCATGTGATTTTGTTTGAAGGGTGCCCCAATATCACTGTTGATCAACATATTCCCTGTGAAAGAAGCAGTTTTTGGGGTAGACCGTATACCACATTTTTAAGCATGCCTACCCACATGCCTTTTTCTCCGCAGCTGTTTTAGTTGTCCCTCTAGTTGCGCCAGCCATGTCGGAGCTTCCATCCTTGAAGTGGCTCATTTTTGGTTGCGGCGGAGTCGGTGGCTATTTTGGTGCACGCATCGCGCAGGTGAAAGGACAACGTGTCAGCTATATTGCCGCCTGCTTGCAAAAAAGCGACTTCCAAAAATCCGATTGGAACCGATTTGATCCGATTTCCTTAAGACATTTGAGCCCTGCATGACTTCACAGGATTCAAGGTTTCATTGACTGGATAGATTGTGGGAATGTGAAGGACCGGTGTCACTGACAGATGAACCTTGCAAAGACAATGGCATGATTCCAACAAAGATTGGCCCTTGACCAAGGTGAGAAACAAAGCACTAGCAGCTCTCAAAGAACATGGAGTTCGAATCACCAGCATTTGTGGCGATGTGCAAGCAGCTTTGGCATTCTTAGTATGCTTAGTTCCCCAGATTCCAACCCATCAGGGCAATTTTCTGAACTGCAAGGAGTTAAATGAGTCATGATCGCAGATACTTGCGCCAGGTACCGGCCTCAGAGCTTGGCCCAATTTTGGACTCCCAGGCATTGGACAAGGAGGAGAAGTTCGTTGCCGATGTGATCCTGCTAGGTTGCAAAGCCTCAGAAGCCGAGGGATGCCTCAAGCAGTGTGAACCCTGGTGTGGCCCTGAAACTTTAGTTCTGCCCTTGCAGAATGGTGTGGATGGGCTCACAACCATCAGAGAAGTGGTCAAGAGCTGGGGCAAAGGTCACGCTCTCGCAGGCTGGAAACGTTGGAAACGTGGGAATGTGTCTTCCTCATTTCACCATTTTGGCATATTTTGGCTGAATAATTGCTCAACAGGCTCAACCAGATATTTTCTCAAGACTGAACTGACTGAACCCTTAAAAAATGAACATCACAAGTCTTTCTACGAAAAGCAAACGATCGCAGGCTGCTGCAACATCGTGTCTGCCATCGCAGAACCTGGACACATCAAGCATTGGGCTGCCAATCCTCCATACATCACCTATGGTGAGTTTCAAGGGTCCCCCATTCCGAAGACTCTTCAGGTCAAGGCAATTTTGGATGCAGCCCCTGGGATGGAAGGCCACCTGGAAGAAGATGCCCTTTCAAAGATTTGGGAGAAATTTACTTTCATTTGCTCCACTACAGCTGTGCAAGCTACTACTGGTCCACATGCCACTCAAGACATGATTCCTGAAATTCCAGAGCTTTTGGCTACATGGCGTGCTGCCATGCATGAAATTGTCGCACTTTGTCATAGCTATGGTATCAAATATGATCTGGAGTGGGTGGACAAACGAGTGGACGCATTGAAATCTGCAAAGGGTGCAACTACCAGTTGCAGCCGTGATCTTTGGAATGGCAAGCCATCAGAGGTTGACGATTTGTTGGGTTCGGTGGTGCGAATGGGCAAAGAACAGAAAGTGCCAGTGCCCACCATCTCTACTTGCTATGGTGCCTTGATTGTGAGGGACCGCATTGCCCGGGGTCAAGAGCTGCCGATTAAATTGCCAGAGGGTCACAAGGTCCTTGGGCCCTATATGGGTGCACCCAATGCACCCACTGCTTAATTCCACTGAGAGGTCTGTGCCCTGACACAGGCAGCTTGGTGGTTGGAATTTTCACAAGGCTTTGGAGCAAGGCCACTTCTGGAGTTTGTTGGGAAATATGTATGTGAATATATAAATCATACCTATATATACATATATACACCTATCTACTCCATATATCTAAATCTATATCTATCTATGTACATATATATATATATACATATGTATTTAGATATGCATGTCTGTACATGTATTATCTACAGTGTCAGAGTTGGTTTTGCTGGACAAAGAGCAGCTGAAAGCAACAAGCTGCTCCCTTTTTGCATCGCCAAATTTCGCGAGTACCGCTTCTCCGCTGAGCGCTTCAGAGCGATCAAACATCTGTGTGCAACTTACTTGATCAGGAACCTTCCCTTAAATCTTTTTGGACCTTGGACCTGATTGCACCCCAGCAGAGTGAGTGTTCTCCCTCATGCTTGGTGTCTACAACAGAAAAGTTTCCGGATCCGCTGTTCACAGCTTGAGAGGAAGAGCGTTTCAGCGCTGGAGGAGCGGAGCTTCCAATCAGGCCTTTGATCCGTAGCTTCCCAAACTTGCTGCGATGATAGTTCACTACAGTTATATTAATGTATATTTTATGATTAGTCATATACTATATGTAGATTCTAGATCAAATAGATATATGATACCCCCAATGGTTAAAGGAAAGTCTATGACTCATCGCCGATCATCTCTTGGCCACAGATCTATGCGAAGCATCGTCAAAGTTTGAGTCGGCGACTCTTCCTGGCCAAGCGTGCTTCTCAGGGTTGAGCAGTCAGTCCCAGGGGACCTTGTCACCCGTGACTTCTAGATGCATCTTAGTATATGCTTGCCCTATTTGTTTCGGTTCCGTTTGGGTCACCTGGCCCAAATTGCCTGGAAATTACGCAGTGGTTTCCCAGAAATCCAACAGCGGCAGATGGGTTTCCAGACCTCAGGCCAATCTTCGTGGATGCCCAAGTGAAAGTGCACGAAATCCTGCGGAGCCTCAGCTTCATCCGTTGCAACCTGAGATTGGCTGCTGTTTTTTTCACGTTTTTCGATCAATTTTTTGGCAGAATTCTTGCCATATCCCCGCGTTCTCCAAGTCTTCTCTGTTCTATTCTAGGTCTTCTTGCTCTTGACGGCCATCACAATTCCATGGGTGCTCTCGAGTGGGGATCCAAGCCATCCATTGGGCCCTTTGCGGCATGACTCCACTGCAGAATGCAGGTTGCGGCCTTTCTTGGTCCAGCAACGAGAGCTTTGTGATCGGGCAGACCTTGACACGACCGCCGAAGCAGCTCGTGAGGTGGGGCCATGGGGGGCCATGGGGGGCGATGACCATGTCATGTCGCCTGATCCTAATGGTGCACAGTGTCAGGTATTGGATGATGCCATCAAGAAGGTGATGAACAGTGTAGAACTGTTCAATCACGAGGCTAGTGAGATTCAATTCAACAGACTCTTGGCATTTATTGGTCAGAATTTGCAGCTTTTCAGGATCCAAAGTTGATGAAGATGTTGAGTGGCCGCAATGTGTCTGTCTGGGCCACAGTGTCACGATCACTCTTCACCTGCATACGAAATCATGCGAAGGCCTTTGTTTCAAACAGGTATGTGACATGTGTCAAAAACGCTCGACTCATACTAAGAATCAGACCATCCATTTTGGACGCAAATGATTCTCAGAGAGCATCCTTCAGATTGGGTTCCAGCTATGTTTCCAGACAGTCGCTGGGTTGAAGGGAAAACCATTTTGAGCCATATCTCCAGAAATGGACGAGGGGAAAATTTTCCAGGACATCCATAAAAAATGGTGGCAAGACCATCATCTCAGCCAAAAAAATCCCGACAAAATGTCAACATCACCAGAATCACGGCTGGCTGTCCGTTTGGGCTCAGGTCTTTGCCAAGCGGCAAGCAGCTGAGAGGGAGGCAGTGACCTTTGTTGGAGTTTCTTCGGATTTTTTGTTGTAAACATGTTGTAGGCAACAACCAATCAGTCTAAGTATGTCTAAGTTTCAACATTCACTTTCTTGTGATGAGTAGGACCTCTTGCCGGGTGTTGCCTTTTTCCTTGAAGTCTTGTCATGACTTATATTGTCTTGCAATGACTTGCACTTTGAGGGTTCAACTTCAGCTCCTGCACCTTGGACCGGAAACAGGCATATCGACAGAAACTCTGTGCCTTCAACCAGTCCTTGGTCGGCAGCTTCGTGCGCTTGGTGGATGTGACTTGGCGATGACTTGGCGGTCCAGTGGACAGTCAGCGACGACATTGGAGCGCAGGTCATTCAGCAAAGCTGTTTGGTGGATCTTGCCGTCCGTGCCCCAGCTCCCAAACCCAGCATCGGTTCGCTGCACAAGAAAGCAAGTGGGAGAATTGAGGGATGCTAACACTTTCCGGACAAGACATTTCAAAGCTGAGAGAATTGCCCAGCAGCCGCCCAAGGCATCAAAGGCCTGCAGTCTGTTGGAGCGCTTTGCAAGGACAAGATTCACACAGGGTTCGGATATGATATGGATATGGTTTTGGAGAAGCAAATTCGCAGAAGTATCTGGATTTAATCAATCTTTTGCTAGATATTGCTCTTTCAATGCCTTCAACAGCCTGAAGTCGTTGGAGTCTTCGATTTGATTGTTCACTTCGCCGACTTTGGAACGAAAGTCCGAGGCAACCTGGCTCCCTAAGACACAGTCTTTGGCGAGATTGACAGTCTCAAGATTGACTCAAGTGGGCGAAATGTGTTTGCAATGCAGGACCTCAAAGCTCTTTCTTGTTTCTCCGACCTTTGGCGAAGCGAAAGCTTCAGGCCAGGGGAATTTTACCGCTGATTTTGAGATGCTCCAAGTTATCGAACAGATTGAGTTTGGCAGACGGATTGTCTTGTCAGCTTACTCGGAACTTACAGAAATGAACGATCTTTGGCCACCACTGATACAAGCATACAAGCACAACCAATCTGGGTCACTTGTAGAGAAATTTCAGATCATTGTGTCATTGAGTGGCCCTTCCCCAGCTCTTCAACCGGCGTGTTTCCTGGGCAGGTGACGAGAAAGTGTCTGCCTCAGCAACAAAGACGAAATAGTACAGTTTCACGTCGAACCCAGATTACAAACTCTGGCGATTACTTTGGGAGGTTCAACACTTGACAACATACATGAGAAGATGCTGTCAACATATGTTAACATGGGGATTTCACTATTTCTAAAAGGGGGTCTTGTTCATCCTGAGTTGACATCAAGAGATTGTGAACTTGGCGCCCGGCTTGACCTGGCAGGGGATTCCATTGGGTTTGGAGCCCGGCAAGAAGGACTTTCAGGAAGGTATGCAGCAAGTGAGGGGAACCCAGCGACGCCTTTGGGACGCCGGATCGGATGATCTCCAGTTCCAAAGCGGTTCGACGCTGAGGTCTTGGAGCAGATTGTGGCTGTTTGCAAAGTGCCCAACGTGACCTCCTATAGGAAGTACATGAGGCAATCGCATGCCGATGCAAACGGAGATGTGACAAGTTTCCTGTTTTGATCTGGCAACAAATTGGCATGCGTGCAGCACTCTGTGCACAGTCAGCCAAGTTCACCTTTCAGTGGTTGGATAACTATAGTATAGGACGAAGAAGTCTTGCCTTTACCATGATCTTCTGCCACACCAAGACCTGTGACCTGCGACGCCAGACCCTTTTCGGACATTATTTTCCAAGCCAAGGAAAAGTATTTGTTTTTCCTTAGAAACCAACACCAAAAAGTAAAACACGAGGAAACCAAAATCTTACACCTGCACACTGAAGCCAGGAGCAAAGAGGTGGAAACCCAACAGCAAAGAGCTATATTTATAGAATTTTATAGAACTATGTTGAATTCAGGGAAAGAAAAACAAATCAACATGCAGTGCTTGCAACCGTCGGAGGCATTTCAAGCAGGATCCGGCCCCGGCGATTCCAACAGACGTGATCCACAACAATCCGGTTTTTAGGAGCTTGGCCTTGGCTGTAAACCTTGCTGTTATCGCTTTTTGTTTCCGTCACAGTGGGATAACATTTGAATATACGCATCCTTTGGGTAGATATTTGTGTTATTAGTATTAGTGTTATGATTGTCATTATTACTACTATTACCGACTAGTACTATTTGTATTAC
Source organism: Symbiodinium sp. clade C Y103 (assembly GCA_003297045.1). Taxonomy (NCBI): domain Eukaryota; class Dinophyceae; order Suessiales; family Symbiodiniaceae; genus Cladocopium; species Cladocopium sp. clade C. The sequence goes on from BGPT01000761.1 coordinate 153,158, forward strand.
TATGACGATGACTTCTACTATTACTACCGTTGTTATTCATATTCTTCAAGGGATCTACTTGTGCTCATTTTTGCTACAGGTGTCTTTTCATTTTCCTGATGTCCCTGAGATCAGGACAACGCTGCAAGGGCTCATGAAGCAAATTGAAAGTGACTTTGAGAAGGTGCCTGAAAGGGCTGTGGCAAATGGTATAATTGGCATGGCACTGGACCCACATGTGGCTTGAAAGTAACACATCCATTTTTTCTTCAGTGAATCATCCAAATTTATTGTTTTTGTTTAAAGTCAATCATCCATTGGTACATATTGGTACCATTTCTTCGGGTCGAGATATAAATTTGACCCACAAACAACTCCATTGGTCACTTGGTGAAGCCGATCAGAAGCTGTTGGAATGGCAGGCCCATCAATTCGGCGAGAGCATCTAAGCAGCAATTGCTATCAACAATAAACCGCACAATTCCGCACAATTCCGCACAATTAACCTTTTTCGATATGAAGCCATAGCCATATGCTGGAATCACTTGTGCCGCCTAGCTGTAAATCCTTTTTCTTTGGGCAGCTTGACCGTGACAACTCTTACTAAGGTCATTTTGCAGTTGTCTACAAGATCCACTTGCATAGCCTTAGTTGGGCCTGCGGCTTAGTTCTTCAGTTTTCCACACGTGTTCCAGACAGGCTGGTCAAGTGTAGACAGGTGTGCAGTTGTTCAGGATTTCTGAGCCTTTCGACTGACTGAGGATACAGATGCATTTGGCCGAGCGAAACATACTCATGACACTTTGGCACGAGGCCAGACACCAGAACTTTGTATTACCGGGCTCTGGTTGTTTGAGTGCACGAGGAATTTGAATCCTCCCGACATCAAATGTCTGGCGTCTTGGCTGCTTGTGAGGCATGAGTGAGATGCAAGTTTACGACAAGCACCTGCAGAAGCTAACGACCGCATGCCATGCTTTGTGTATGCAAAGCTGAAGAAAGACGAATACTGAAGATGTGGTTGATTGTGTTCTTTCTGGCGAGTTTGGTCTGGACGTTGCATTGTCAGCTGATGAAAACTTTTTTGGTTTTGTTCAGTTTGTTCGCTGCCTAGAAGTTGTTGGCCCCTGCCTTTTTTCCTAATGATTTTCACATTTTTCTTGGGCCTGCAGGACCAAACATCCTGTTGGCTTCCTGTCCATCGAAGTGACAGCTCTTCGAGACGCCATGGTGCTCTCCTGAGTCTGAGAAAATGAACTCCGTCGAAGCTGACAGCGTTTGAAAACTGCCAAGTCCTGAATTGACTATTCTGACTACTATCATTTGCTCCCAACCAGTTGCTGCCAACGAGTTGATGCCACTGAGGTAACTCACGTCAAACTGAGCGTCAAGGCCATGCAGTCCAAACTCAGCGTCGGGGACCCCATGGATCCCAGGGACCCTAGAAACTCGAGACCCCAGACAAGTCTCTAGGAATACGAGAAGTGGTTAGTAAGGACTCATTCAATGACTGGATGCTTCTTGGTTTCAGAGATGCTTAACTTCTCCAAGAGATTTCTGGAGCTCTAATTACGTCCCTTGTCAATTGGCAGCCAAGGAACTGGCTCTTGAAACTTGCAAGAAAGCTGCAGTCCGTTACCATGAGGCATTCATGGGGCTAGCAGGGAAGGCCAATTGTCCTGCAGTCCTTTTGCGTTGCATTTTGTGTACCAAAGGGACAAGGGCAATGTCAGGACGTGCGATACCTTCCGAGACAGATCGCTTTAGTGCTACTGCTGCTGCTCCACCAAATGGAAATATGACAGACGACGATGCGTATGACGTATGAGACAGTGTCAAGCTTGCTAGTGACCCTGATTTAGTATCGGCTGGTGTCTGGTAATTTAAATCTAACCGTTCTACATGATTTCGCCACTAACAGGTCAACCAGAAGCTGCAAGAGAGACCAAAAAACTTGGAGCAGCTGGTGGAATACGTTCGCAGCTTCAAGCGGACAACTTGGTTAGTGTTCATGCCATGTGTGGTGAGTCAGATGTATTCCACTTGGATTCGGAAGAACCTGTCTCACAGATTTCCAGCCCAACACACCACACATTTGAAGGATGTCCTCCAGTGAAGCTGGATTTTGCCCAGGCGTATTGGTGGAGAAGTTGCAGACTTGGAAGCTTTGAAGACCTCAGTGGAAGACATGTTCGGTACTCAGTGATGGGGTAACTTGCGGCAAAGGGAACTGTGTAGATCTGTTCCCTGTCTTGGAATTGGAGCAAATGCCAGGAGAGCATGATGTACACAGGAAGGCTATCATTGTCATTATTCATATTTTTTGACAACCAATAGCTAACCTTATTGTTGTGAATGTTCTGTTACCTTTTCCTAAAGAGTGCTCCGAACTCCTGCAACCTTTGGTCGGTCATGCTCTGGGAACTGGTGTTCTCTGCAGGTGATGCTAATGACACGGGTGATTTTGATGTTGATGATGAGAATTGATAAGAAATGAGAATGCTGTTCTCCTTTTTTTAAGACACGCACAAATAGATGTGTATATATATATATACACATACGTACATGTATACGTATACGTGTATGTGTACGCATATGTATATATATATATATATATACACATGTATGTACATGTATACGTATACGTATACGTGTATCTGTATCTGTATCTGTATATGTATATGTATGTGTATGTGTAGATGTAAATGTAAATGTAAATGTAGATGTAAATGTATAGGTATATGTATATGTATATTAGTATATGTATAGGTATATGTATATGTATATGTGTATGTGTATATGTATACGTATATGTATATGTATACGTATACGTATACGTATACGTATACGTATACGTATAGGTATATGTATATGTATATGTATATGTATATGTATATGCATGTGGTACATATTTACATATGTGTATATACATAATTACGTACAAAATCATACTTGTAATATACATTGATATTATACATATTGTAATAACAATGATAATGTTGATGATACAATGGTGCCAGTGACCTGACTGGTTCGACAATCGGCAGCTACGTTCGACAATCGGCAGCTACCCAGGTATGCCACGCTTGCGCAGCACAACATCCGTTCTGCCCCGGTGCTGCTCTTGTGGGCTTCCAGTGGACATTTCACAGGAAAATCATCTAAAATCTAGGCCGTTGGGATTAAACCAACCAGTATTAATCATAAAATGGGAATAGACTAGGATAGACAAGTATAATTGCCACTTTTCCAAGTAGCCATTTTCTACCTGAAGCCCGGTTCAAATTCAGCATTGGCAAGGCAGCAATGTTTCATTCTGCTTTGAGGCTGATGACTTCCAAAGGGACTTGATGAGCCAACGTGTCCTGTCCTTGGGTGGAAATCTGTGGCCTCTTTTGCTTCCAGCTTTGCAGCGGACATGCGGTGAGGCGATGACCTTCGAAAACGATGCAATGCCTGGGGCACAATTCTTTGTGAACGAACAGGAAGATTCTGCTTGCACAGAGGCCCCCTTGTCCATTTCATTCCCGACAGCTACAGACGAAATTCATCGAAATTCTAATATAGTTGATAAAGATACAGTAGGCTTTTGTCTTGGGACATGTTGTCTATGCAACTGGAATGAAGATTGAAAGGATGTCATGGCATGGCAATCGGCTTGGGACTAAAATCTCTTGTGCCTCAGTTACAGGTAGCCAGCCGCTACAATAAAGCTGAACAGGAAGTTGAAGATCTGCAGGCTGGAGCAGTTGACAATCCGCAGGAACAGCATGCAAATCCCACCAAGTTTGCTACCAAGGACGAGATTATTGGTGGAATGGCTGCAGACCCAACCTTCTTGCCCGAGGCAGGAAACGGAATGTGGCTGAGGTAACGGACAAAATCCAGATTGCACTTGGGACCTGCAAGGCACCGCAAGTCCAGAAATACTTGGATGAGGCACTTCGTTCTGCTAATTCATCGGATTGTTCCCTCTTCCAGAGTTGGTGCTTGGGAGTCTTTATGCAGCGGTTTTTACCTTTCTCATTGTTTTTCTGCAGGTCGGCACCAAGCTGGAGCAGTTTGAAGATACCTTCAAGTACCTGAATGACTGGCCCAGATTTTGCACCCTTTGCACTCCACGAAGCATTGAGGTGATAGATTCTTACTTGGGGAAGAGTCAAAGCCTGCAATACATTATTTTGGGATGGAACATCCATTTAATTACCATTTATTTGATGTTCACCAGGGGTACCAGGGTTTTCACCCATCCCCAATTTGCTAAAGTTTCTAGACACCGGGCAGCCGCAGGAATTCCACAGACAGACCCCAAACTCCGGGCTCTTGAGCCTGAGTGCTCCATGTGCCGCAGGATTGCTACGTCCTGTTCATGCAAGAACCTGGGGATGTGGACATGTTGGAAGAAGTCCAGCTCTTACCGCTCTTCCCGCTCTTACCTGATGAGAAAAATCACTTGGTCATGCAGTTTTGCGAATCTGAAGTTTCGAATTTAGTTGCTTTTGTTGTTTTTTGATGAGGTGAGATAAATAGAGAGAGAGAGAGAGAGAGGGAGAGAGGGAGGGAGGGAGGCGGGGAATTCCAACTCGGTCTTACCAAAAAAGGCACCAGACTATACAGCTCTTCTTGAAGAAAGATGGGACTAAGGCGCAAGGAACCTGGAAGAAACGCTATGAGCTTTGGGTGGGGCACACAGCTGGCTCTATAGAGTCTGAGCGATGGGTTAAACTTGACACAGTCACAACAAAACGCTCGCTATTTGATATCTGGTATTGAAGTCGCAGCGCTTTTTAGTGAACTTATATGTGTCCCATTAAGAACTGCAGGGATTGATTTCTGAGAGATTGTCATTGCAGGGAATTGCGGTGCAGTGGCTCAACACGACTGCCGGGACCTGAGCTTCCCAGAAGTGATTTAAGGGAACCTTTACTGGACCTCCCCTACGTTATCATATTGCAGGGCTTTGCACACCGGCGATGCCCCAAGGGTTGTGGTTGTGGTTGTGGTTGTTGTGGTTGTTGTGGTTGTTGTGGTTGTTGTGGTTGTGGTTGTGGTTGTGGTTGTGGTTGTTGTTGTTGTTGTTGTTGTTGTTGTTGTTGTTGTTTGCTGCTGCTGCTGCTGCTGCTGCTGCTTCTGCTTCTGCTTCTGCTGCTGCTGCTGCTGCTGCTGTTGTATGTAACCATCTGACCACACATGCTGTTTATTCATTGTTTGGCCTTTCCTGTGTGCAGCATCGTGTGGCATGTGTGAGTGGGTGAAACACCTCAACACAGAAATGGCCAGATCATGGGCGGCACCACCACGGCGTTTCCTCTTCTGACGGGCGCCACAGATCCTCGCCCAAAAAGCTGCGTAATTAGCGCGGTTTCTGAAATCCTAAGAAGAAATGTTTGGGACGCGGCTTTTGCTTGCAAATTTTGTTTGCATTTGCATACATTTTGACGCTTTGACCGAATTCCATTCAAAACAATTTTGTGTTTGTTTTATTCCAGGAAATTGCGGCTATTTGCAGCCAAAGTAGAATCTTTGTACGCATTTTTAGGCTTCGAAACAGGAAAAACTGCTTAACGTAATTTTTGAAATCCTAGGAAAAAAAGTGTTTGGAACGTGCTTTTTATTTGCACGACATTTGCAGGCATTTTGATGCTTTGACCGGTTTCCATCCCATCCAAGCAATTTTGTGTCTTTTTTGTCCCAGGAAGAAAGTGTTTGGGACTTCATGAATAGGAGTAGGAGTAAGAGTAGGAGTAAGAGTAGGAGTAATAGTAGGAGTAAGAGTAGGAGTAAGAGTAGGAGTAAGAGTAGTAGGAGTAGTAGGAGTAGTAGGAGTAGTAGGAGTAGTAGGAGTCGTAGGAGTAGTAGGAGTCGTAGGAGTAGTAGGAGCAGTAGGAGTAGTAGGAGTAGTAGGAGTAGTAGGAGTAGTAGGAGTAGTAGTAGGAGTAGGAGTAGGAGTAGGAGTGGGAGGAGGAGGAGGAGGAGTAGTAGTAGCAGCAGCAGCAGCAGGAGGAGTAGTAGTAGTGGTCTTCCGGGCCGCCGCGACTTGGCGCCAAACAACTGCCTCCTTGGCCAGCATTATTCTTTTCCCTTACGCACTCCCCCTTGCGTCGGGCGGGGTCGGCGGACATGTGGATCCCAAAATTGATGTTTTCCTGACGTTTCCTCTAAACAAATCACATCATCTTGAATCCATTGAGAACTATGGAGAAGCGAGGCCCGAATTTCTTCCGAGTCCCTGGTCAAGGTGGACGTTTAGAAGCTCAGATGGTATCTCCAATCAGCTTGAGGCAGATCAATTCACACGGGATTCTATATAAATGTATATATATGTATATATATATATATGGCCAAACGCAAGACCGTAGTGTATACATGAACAAACAAGTCAACACACACTCACACACATGCACATACGTACGCACGTACATATGTATGTACGTACGTACATACATAGATACATAGATAGATATATAGATAGATACATAGATAGATACATAGATAGATACATAGATAGATACATAGATAGATACATAGATAGATACATAGATAGATACATAGATACATAGATAGATACATAGATACATAGATAGATACATAGATACACACATACACACATACACACATACACACAGACATACCTACATACATACATACATACAGACAGACAGACAGACAGACATACATACAGACAGACATACATACAGACATACATACATACATATATATATATATGTATATATACATACGCACACACACACACACACATCTTATAACCTTTTGGGGGACTTCCACTGCAACTCCTTTCATTTGTTCAAGGAAAGTTAAACTTTAAGGAAACACCAGTAGCAGCTGCAGCTGAGGTCTCCAAGATCCGATGCCAGCTGCAGGGCTTCCTGCAGGCAATTCTCAGCAGATGTGTAGCCGATGTCATAACCAATTGGGAACACATTTTGACATTTTGGGGATTTATTATATATTCATATATTTGGGATTTTTACTTTCTGTAACGAAAAACAAACATCTGTGGTGAAATTGGCGATAGCTCATTGTTGCACCTTCCTATAAATGACCTTGAATTTGGAAACATACCCTGATATGAAACCCTATTGGCTTTCAACAATCTTGGGGGGAAGAATGGTTGGAATTAAAGGACATGGGTCCGGCGCAAATTGTTGGAAGATTCCAAAGATGTGTAGGTGCTTGGTGTGCTATCTGAAGACCTGGCAACGGATGCAGTGCCATCCTGAGAAACAGATCAAGCACATTGAACAAATTGGGGACACGACCTAATACAGTATAAATCATGATAACACGTGATTTTAGTGGTACCTCGCTTTTTGACACACCCAAGCAAGCTATACAGGATTGTCATGGATTGTCATGGATTGTCATGGATTGTCATGGATTGCCCTTCTGGCCACTGATGGTGTCTCGAGCCAATAGTCCCCTTTGAGCCATTGTGCTTCTGAGGTGGTACTGGAACTGCTTGACACAGTTGATGCCTGGTCACTTGCAGAGTTGAAGTGCCAGGGAAGGGGGTTGGAAAGCTCTTAGATGCAGCAGCAACAGCAACAGCAACAACAACAACAGCAACAAGAAAAAGAACAAGCACAACCAGAAGAAACGAGAAGAAATGAAAGAGAACAAGAAAGAGAAGGTTTGTTCCTTCTTCTTCCTTGAAACCAAGTGGGGATGGGTCAAAACCTATATAATATTACTATATTTGGGGGAACAACCATCCAGTAACCAGCTAGTTTAGGATACCTAGGGTACCAGAGTTTTGACTCACCACCAAGTGATATATTGATTTCCCATACTTCTCAAAGTTTCAAAGGGTTTCACCAAGCTGAAAAATCGCTGCGTGATCTGCAGGTTTGCTCATCGAGTACCAGTCTTGGCGATTATGACTGGTCCGGCGATGGGTTCCTGTCTCAGCAGGTTGACCACGCTGCGCGACGAATAGACATGTTGGGAATTGTTAGGCAATATCACTCGTACAAAAGGCATCTCAATTTGCACAATGAGTGTGGCTCTGGTACATTACTTTGACACTGTACAAGCACGCGCCAAAAGTACCCAGATTTCACCTTTGCAAAGACTACGTTGCATTGCGCACTTCGTCAAAAAGAGCTGCGCCATCGCATCATGCATGCACGCGACAAACAACACACATGAGACTCAACAACGATTACTGTACATATATGCCACAAACAGCACATACCCCATCTTCCCCAGGCCGCGACTCCACTGGAAGTGTTTGTTTGACCCTGAACCCACTTGGCGAAGGACACTGTTTGATCCGTGCTGTTGAGGTCCTGAACATTGGACTCAAGTTCGGGGACCAAATTTGTGTCGAGGATTTTTTCACAACTGCGAATATTTCCTTAGAAGCATTGTCGTCGTTGTTGTTGTTGTTGTGGTGGTGGTGGTGGTGGTGGTTGTTGTTGTTGTTGTTGTTGTTGTTGTTGTTGTTGTTGCTGTTGTTGGAATTGCCTTGACAAAGCTGGGCTTAGACTCTAGACACGTCTATCGGAGTAGACTTTTTTGCCCTGAGGTTGTTGGCAGCTTTTCTGATGCTGAGTCCATCAAGGTATTTGCGGACTTCTTGTGCCGAAGCGATTTGTTGCTGTTTTGATTGCTGTCGTTGTTGCACATTCTTCTGCTGGACACGAGTGTTACCCACTTAAGCCTGTTGGCACGACCATTTAGGGAAAACTAAATAGCTCAAGTTCCTGGCAGCCAGAGATTCTAAGATCCCCACCTCTTGGCCATTGAGCGAAAACACAATCGCATCGATGACACCCGGAGGTCAACAGCTTGGATTTCATCTTGAGTTTGGGTGGCCCAAGACGAACCTATCTAGGAGTTCGGAAGTATCGACGGCCAAGTGACTTTCAGCGGTCTCTTTGATGCTTAGTGTGGAAAGAGGCTGTTTAAGAAGTGAAGCACTCACCAAAGGGCGAGATTAAACAGTCAAGTCTCAAAATCCTAGGAGGTTGTTCTTGAATGGGACCGATGGATTGACACCTGCCGGTTTTCTCAAATGATGCTTCGCATGCATCCGTATTCCTCGTTACGCTATAGAATGCACAAGTGTCGGGCTTTTAGTTTGTTGCACAACTGCCTTAGGTGGTGGCGTCATGTCGGAAAAGGGCCGCAAGAATCTCACCAACGCTTCAGCGAAAGCAGCGGAAGAGCGACCTGTCTGTACGTCACAGCGCGTTTGGAAACTCCTATATGAAGAGCTTATTCTTGGTATGAGATGCTATGAGCACAAAGTGCAACCTGAAGCTGCCTGGACCATGATGTACAGCTCTCGAAACCTGGCACATCAGTTTTTTTTTCCTGACCTTTGTGTGTGGGTCATGGCACATGAATCACGTTTGAAGGCATAGTCTCCTCACCACCGTTCAGACAATTGTGGAGGCAGGGACAACATGGGATCGAAAGGTCACAACTTCAAGGATCGATATCTTTCAGGTTCATATATGTTCAGACATGAACTTCATGTACGATTCAGATATGCTTGAGGATTGGTACACTAAATTTCAAAGAGCCCAAGTTGGTCACACGTCGCAGGGAAGCAAACTTGAAAGGGGGGAAACTGATCCGGGCGCCCATCTGCCATGCTGGACATGTGACTCCTGGACCTTCTTGCGAACCTGAATCACAACTGCTATATCGAAGTGACAGGCATAGATTCCAAAAAAAAAGCACTCTATCATCAGAGCAAGTTTCGTAGAGAAACTCCGAGTTACGGATGGTTTTTATTCTAGTAGTCCAAAGATCATTGTGTCAAGTGGGCACCTGCGATTCACCACATTCACAATTCACCACATTAACAATTCACCACATTAACAATTCACCACATTAACAATTCACCACATTAACAATTCACCACATTAACAATTCACCACATTAACAATTCACCACATTAACAATTCACCACATTAACACTTCACCACAAACAATTCACTACATTAACACTTCACCACATTAACAATTCACCACATTAACAATTCACCACATTAACAATTCACCACATCAACAACTCACCACATTAACAATTCACTACATTAACAATTCACCACATTAACAATTCACCACATTAACACTTCACCACATTAACAATTCACTCCAGTAACAATTCACCACATTAACAATTCACCACATTAACAATTCACCACATTAACACTTCACCACATTAACACTTCACCACAAACAATTCACTACATTAACAATTCACCACATCAACAACTCACCACATTAACAATTCACTACATTGACAATTCACCACATTAACAATTCACCACATTAACACTTCACCACATTAACAATTCACTCCAGTAACAATTCATCACATTAACAATTCACCTCATTAGCCCAAAGATCATTGTGTCAGGTGGGCATCTGCCTGAAGAGATCATTAAGTTACCTTCTCATGAGCTCAAAGATCATTGTGTCAGGTGGGCATCTGCCTGAAGAGATCATTAAGTTACCTTCTCATGAGCTCAAAGATCATTGTGTCAGGTGGGCACTTGCGTGAAGAGATTATGATTTGCTTCTGTTTTGCAAGCATGCGTGGGCAGTTTGCATTGGAA